>JAQGBH010002107.1:0-26669 GCA_034698265.1 Sminthurinus aureus | reverse complement strand
CGAATATCGTTCGATATTGGGTTGAACGATAACGATACTGAACGATATTTGAAAGTAACGATAATTGGATGCTCTACCTCCCATGTACATAGTTTTTGACTTCCTCTAGGACAACAAATGGAATACTCTGTCTTAGCTGTTTAGCATGCAACGGGAAATCGAAATACTTGCTATCTTTCTCCTTTTATCTCATCACATTTTCCTTGCTTCATGGATTAACTGCTCTTTCGTCTTTCAGTCTTGCGTCTAGAGAGTCTAGAGTCTGGAGTCTACATTCTACCGTCCACATCCTACACTGTGTGCTACACTTTATACTTTATACCTTGTACGCATTACACATTGTATACATAGATAGAATGAGTAAAAGATGCGAGAAACAAGGTGGAACTTGGCAAAAGCAAAGTATGAAAGAGAAGAAAACTTGGGAGGCAAGTTTTTGTTAAAAGTATAGTAGGAGAGTAGACGGTAGACGAGACACACATGGGAAGAGAAAGAGGGAAAGACTTTTAGCTGAGGAAAACAGACAATGCGTCCATTAATAGGAATCAGTCTGACTTCCCTCTTCCACGTGCGTGCAGAATGCTGAATGCTGGATGTTAGATGTCGTATTGGGTAATGCATTGAGCATTGAGTTGAGTTTTTTCCCCGTAACTTTGCGAGTTTAGAGTTTACTATCTCCAAAATGATGCTCATATAAAAAGCAAAAGCTTAAAAAGAACAACTACCGTACTTTTTCCTATTGTATTAATTCCATACCATCCCATCTATCCTGTATGCTGTATATAGTATTAACTATAGTTTTACATATAACACACAACATACTTATTATAACATTGTTGTTCTGTTCTGTTCTGTTATGTTATGTAACGAAAGATTGTTTCTGTGTAATTGATCCTCTCTCTCAAAATTACTTTATGTACATACATGTATTATGTATTGCTACTTTTCTTTTTTAGGGCCGTATATTTATTTTGCTGTAGAGGGAGCTCTAATATGTAATACAAACTTATGTCTTGTGTTGTGTGCTCTCTTAATATTATTGAAATTCCTTCACCTGAAACCTGAAATTCATATTTACATGATTGAGCAGATGGTGGATATTACAGTCAAAGTATTGAGCTATAATATAATCTTGAGAAATACAGGATGGAATGACATGTAAACATGGTGTGTATGGTGTATACGTCCTCCAAGTAAAAGGACAAGACGAAGAAAACGAAAACGAAAGGGAAAAGGAAAGAAACCCAAGTGGAAATTTGAATTTGTTCATATTTCCAATTTCAAGTGACCCACTTTTACTCAAGATTCAAGACTCAAGACTCAAGTTGAAGTGGATTTCTCTACAAGGTATTTCCTCTTATAAAGAAAATAAATACATACATCTGTTCTGTTGGTTGGTTGGTTGGATGGATGTGTATTGTACAGACTGCAGACTACAGACAGTGGAAAACTCACGTAGACTCACATCTTCACGGACCAATATAAAAAAATACAAGTACGAAAAATATGTTAACTCTCGAGTCTCCACTATCGACTCTCGTCTCTTGACGGCTCCCAAAAAATACTAGAATACTAGAATACCAGAATGGTCCAAATACTCCAAAAGGTCATATTAAGAGAACTGAAACTGGTAAAAATGAAACGAAGCAAAATCAGAGTATATGTTAGTCAATCTTTTATTCCACTCTAACAAACTGGTGAATTGAGGCATATTGAACGGATTTTGGTGATCATGAACCCAAATTCAAGTCAGAGTGTAGACTACAGAGAGAGGGAGAGAGAGAGAGTGGAGAGGACAAGAAGAATAGAATAGAAAAGAAGCATCGAAAATGGTCAGGAGAGAGCAAGGGAAAAAAGAAGTGGATGGAGCAAGAGGAAAGAGGATTCCAAACGAAGATATAACTGAAAATTCAGTGAAGGAAAGGAGAAATTCATTCTTGCATGGACAGAAAAAATCTCGAGCCCAGAACCAGATTGAGAATCGATTTCACTCAAACTTTTTTTGCTTCATTCCGTTACAATCCTCCTTCTCCATACGCCATACTCCTTTTCTCCGTTTTTCTCCTTTCGTCCTTTATTGAAATGCATGAGAATGACACACAGACATACATAGAAGAGAAAAAGTACAAGTTGAACTAGAAGTCTAGAAGAGAGACATGGTGAGACGCACACGCTAGCTAGGATAAGAGCTAACTTGTCCGTCTTCTCCTAAATGAAAAGTCTAGAATCTAGAATCTACAGTCTACACACAGATTTAGAAAGCAGAACGACGAAAAGTACAAGTGGAAGGGGAAAGAAGAACGACCCTGTCTTCACCGTCTCAAACTCATTTGTAATTGAACTTTTCTTTGGAGATCACGCAGTAGTTTCTCATTACTTTAACTGCATTAAGCTACATAAGCAAATAAAACCCATATTGCTCTTGTCTCTAGTCACGCTGATACATCTACATTTCTTATAAAAAGATTGCCTTTCCTCCGTATTTCAACGTTTATCCAACTTACATTACATTTTAAAAGACCAATTCAAAAACTCGTACAGATTGGATTTATTTCTTCCGAATTATCTACAAAAACAATAAATGCTCGTCGTGAGTCTTGAATACTTCTCTTGAACTAAAATTCGCTCAGTTTTCATCCACATTTTTTTTATGTTCACGATTTCCTAATTCCTAAAGAATCTGAATTAAAAGCACAGGTTTGATGTTCCTACATATCTACATAAATGACAAATGAGCTGGAAGACGTTCACTAAATGATTAAAATTTCACACGTAAAACATGTGGAGAAACGTTCGTGACATATAATCAACATTCATCAATGCACAAAAGAGCCCTGTGTTCTAGTGTTCAATTTGACCAGGTATTTCTTAATAACAGTTTCTTGTTGATATGTCCACTGATAAAAAATATTAAAACATAATCATGGTAGATGCGCAGAAAGTACAGAAAGAAAGTCAAGTCTCAAGAATATAAAATGGAAAGTCTGTGCGGCAGTCAACCAATTACGTAGATATTAATATTCCATGAAGCGAAAGAATCCTACTTTTCCTGCACCGTTTCCAATAAAGGCATAGGTGGAAACAAAGTTCAAACTCAATAATTCAAATGACGAGATGTATATCATATATCATATAGACATGCTAACTGCTACCATATTTGAACTTATTAATGCATGGCAAAAACTGAAATAACTAATTCTCAACATGAAAATTCACTTTAAAACGTATAACACCCGTACAGTACATATATAATAGTACATAGCTCATGCCTTTATCTTATGTTGGATTCTCAAAGTACTGTTCAATATTACATTGAATATAAAAGGTACTTCATGTACATTGTACATTTTACAGTGTACGTATATGCTATCATATATACGATATCTATTCTATCTCTTGTATACGGTTGATTTGAACCTCTTCAGGAGAAAAAAAACCCTTTTCGTGTTTGAATCAACTTGAACAGTATAAAAAAGCTAAGACTGTCTCATGAAATATTCAAAGAGAAGGACCATACGGGAAAAATCCATATAATTTTGTCAGCTTTCAAGTCCAGGATATTTTATTCATTCTAAAATCCCGTAGACTGTAGACACGAAATTTACTCAGAATTGATGCATGAATAATAAAAGTCCTCCAAAAAGAAAACCAATCATCACACATACATACATACACACATATATATACACACACCTAACCCTTCCTTTTCTTATCAACTCAACCCACAAATTATATTATTCCTATCTATCCCGAATGACCATGATAAGCAATACATACACAGACACACACACACACACAGAAAAAACAAACATACATGACAAACTTCAAATCATGTAGAATGTAGAATATAGACGCCTTGATATTAAATCTATTACACAATGTGTTATTATATTCCATAGCTGTTACTCATGGTAAACTTATATAAGGGCAAGTGTCATAAAAAACAAATATTGTCTTTGAACCATACATAATTTATCTACACACAACACTCAAAGTACATAGTCAATACTAATAATATCAGTACTGGATACTAGATACTAGATACTAGACTTTTTTCGAGTGTTATGTTTAAATCCTTTACCATATCGATCATATTTGGTAAATATATTCACTTCCTGTGTGTAGACTATACAGTATACAGTATTGTAACGTAGTCTATAATATGTACACCAAACTTTCAGGTCACTTCATACCCGTAAGTATTGATATTAGTATTATTACTTTACAGTGCCTTGTTGAATAAATCCTGCTGAATGCTGAATAGTTGAAACTGCCAAGTATCCTTACATCTGTAGCTTGAACCTCTCCACTCTCCACACTGACACTTATTATGGATGATCCTTCATTTCAATTACATAAGGAAGCCATTTATCGCCTTTCTCACAGTTTCTCAAGCAAATACAAAGAGTCAACTACCGGATAAAGGGCGCAAACTATACTCTTTTCAGCATACAGTTGTAGAGGCGATGAAGGAGCTTAAAATAACGCCAACAAACTTCAAAAACACACTGAACACTGAACATGCAGCATAGAGCACAGAGCACAGTGCCACTAATCAAAATTACCTCTACTAAATGGTGAGAACACACGCTTATAACAATAGGTAGATGTCAAAAGTTGTACAACTTTGGGGAAAATAATAGCGGCAAGTTTAAAACTTTATCCAGTATCCAGCACCAGTATCCAGTACAAAAGATAGTTCTATGAATTCTATTCCAAGTTCTAGGCAGAGCTAAAATTTAAACATATACCTATTTCCTTATGGCTTCTTCTTTCCTCTATACTTGAACTTTATACTCATCTTAACTTTCTACTTTCTATAGTAAATAGTAAACAAATACACAATATATCGTATAGTATAGGAATATATATACTCGTTGATCAATACATGCTGTACAATGCCTGAAAATTGAAGATTATAGCATCTGAAAGTCAGAGTGAAATTTGCATAGTGTCTAGTTCCTAGTGTCTACTGTCTTGTACCTTTCATTCATTCCTTCCACAACTTCATTTTCATTTAGATAACTTTGCCTATTCAACACTCACCACTCAACACGCTTTACAATTTGATCAAGCATATGAGAGTGTGCCTTTTTCTATGCCATGGTACTTTGCTATTGATTTCCGGATTTAGCATGATAGTGAAAGCAGCAAAAGGACAAAAAGACAACCAAAGTGGCATCAACAACAACAGGAGTCGACCGCCTTTAAAGGATCAATGGAAAAGCTTGCATGGATAATACGAATACGAATACAAACCAACCAAAGTAAATTACATCTGAATAACGTATTTTTTTGTCTTTTTTTTACTAATCAGCCGACTTATATTTCATGCATACATTTATAATACGTAATATATAATATACTAGTAGATAGTGGAAAGTACGTAAACCCAAAACCCAAGTTACAAAATTCTTTCCTATGGTATATATTGATGTGTAATCAAAAGCTAAACCTGTTGTTAAATTTTTATCTTGCGTGCCTTTCTCTCCAACTACTCGTGTACATCGTCCTAGATTAGGTTATGTAAATCTGCAAAAGCTCCATGACTTTCCATAAACTTTTGTCTTGGTTTTTAATTTATTTTGCAAAAAAAAGACCTAAAACTAGTCATGTGTTTTTGAAACCTTTTGAATATCTAAGGTTGATGTCGAACAACAAGAACAAATTTTTACTAGAACCTAGAAGCAAAATTTAGTACCTATATTTATAGTCATGTCTTCTAAATCGGAGTCTACAGCCTAGAATCTAGAATCTAGAGTCTACACTCAAATAGTTGATCGTTGGATTTATGTACTTTATGCAAAGTTTTGATATAGATATCAGATATCCTATTTGTTATAGTGCTCTCGGCAGTAGCTTGTAGCTTGTATTATACGAAATTGGGGCTCAATTCTAAATCTGATAGTAATCTAGCTCAATCCAAATTCAGATCCTGCATTCAGTACAGTACGGAATATGGCGTATGGCACAAGAAATGTTCAGAGAAGGCTTCTACCTTTGGTCGTGAGTGTGTACGAGCTAGAGCTAGAACGAGATCTACCGCATGCATAACTAGATTGAAAATCCAGGTACAACAATGAGTACAAGAAGCATCCCTTCCTGTAACCACTCTATACACTATACTGTTTGTACTCCTGATTTTATTTTGAAGTTTTCAGTCAGCTCCGTATAATGTATTCCGAGTTTTATCTAGTATCTAGTACAATGGATATTGGATATACATCCTGAATCCTGAATCGCACGGATATAAAAGTCGTTTCATATACCATTCAATCGTGGGGCTGTGTGATCGTAGTTCCAAGTTTCAATATGATATTCGGTTCAAGTGGCTATTGACAATGTTATAGTGTTAGTTCAACCAACAATACAATGGCTTTTACTCCTTCAAATCTCTGCCCTATTGACTAAATTAGCATTTTAATTAGAAAATTTTGTCACGCTATTGAGCCCATTCAGCCAAAAGTTTTCCAAACTGACGAACTTGCATGGAAATTAATATTATTATTATACTACAATGATTCTCAATAGCAAGTTTGTCTTTTCTCTTGTACTCTAGTCCTTGATACGTGAATGTACTTGATGAACTCAATCAGAACTCACGTTTCCAGTCATACACCATACACCATGATAATAATAATAATAATAATAGTACACTTGATTCATTCATCACTAGCTATTTTGATGTTTCAAATCATACACAATATATTATGGTACAATAATAATTTGCCAGTGTATGTACTTGTGTAATTCACAATATTTTAGGATATTTTCTTAATTTAATTGTGTGCTGCTGGAATCTAGAATCGAAATCAGGTACAAAAATAACTTCTGAGCTTTTTTAGAACTCCACATTCCGGTTTAAATATGGTAGTCTTAAAAAGCTCATATTGCACATTGCCCAATAAAAATCGGATACAGTCATAATTCATACGTACACAAACTAATTGATTTTTATATCATGCACAAAGGATTCAAGATTCAAGCCGTTCGTATTCATGTAGTAGAAAAATAATATTAAAAATTTGTTTCTTTTATATAATGCCTGTACGCATGAGACCGAACCTTGTTTCTTGTTTGTTCAAACTTTATTCCACATTTTTGTATAATCTGTGTTCAAAGTTGGAATATAATTTAATAATCTATACTTATTCTCAAATTTTATAACCATTCCTACTCCGCACCTATACCATTGTGAAGAATCTACTATGAATTTCCTGTTTTTAAATGAGACTTTACGAGTTTACATAATAAAATACTTTATGCTGCATCCATTTGGCAAATCAATGCCGAACAATATTTCAAAGTTGATCAGTGTCACTTTAATATTCTACAACTCAAAACTCAAAGCTCAAAACTCGATCCTACTCAGTTTTCAATGAATAGAAAAATATCTACGCAATTCCAATTTTAATTCTACATTTTTTGGCATGTATGAATTAAACCTCAAATTGAATGCTTAGGCATGTGTACGTATTACGTATATTTATTGTATACATGCAGATGTGCGTAATTTAGGAAGATGTGCAGATGTAAAGACTCAAAGTCCAAGGAATTACATGGAAAATACTGCACGTCTGTATATTTGTGTACAATCTATACATTACGCAAAGAATGGTGGAGAATCAAATTATTTAGTTGAATTTTACAAATTGCTTACGCTGATGAATTTTCCATTCAAACAAGTACACAGACACACGTACTGGAGACTGGTAGATGGTAGACCTGATGAAATTGTACATTTTATATGGAAACATATTCCGAGAGGCTCATGTTGATGTATAACTCTCGCAGAAAATATCACCAATACTACGTATTTGGTGTAAATCATAAACGCCTTTCTTCCTCTTTGTAATACATTCAAACTCATTCTGTTGCCTATCAAAGCAATTATCTGATACCCAGTCTCATATATCTTTTGTATACATACATGCGTATGCAATATATATAGTACATAGCGCAGTATACATACAAAAATTTACATTCATCCACAGAGACAGTCAATATGATTTTCACATGCAACTCTTATGCACAAACTGCATATAAATTTATATGTACATATATACAAATGAATGAATTTCTGACAAAATTTACATAAAACTCGATTAGAATTTCAGCATATTCATTCGTACCCTTCTAAGGCTTGTTCTTTCTCCTTCTCCTTCTCACAACATACATACATATAACTTCACATTGATGTGATAACCATGTAGGAAAATTCCATATAAAAAGATTCTAGATTCTAAATTCTCGAGCACACGAGCAAATAATATACATAAGAGAATACATAAAACAAAAGTTTTAGCACTATTCCACACATTTATATATGCATCCAACTTCCTATTTACACATACACTTTGAGCTTTGAACATTTGTTAGCGTTTCTCCATGACAAATACATATGTATATGTAGGGCTAAAGACTGAAGAGGAGGAAGAGAAGATATAGTAATAAGAATGAGAGGTAGGATTCCAGATAAGCAAGAAACCAGAAAACGTACATGCACGAATTGGAACAATGATATTACATTGAAATATTTATAGAAGGAGAAAAAGGCAGAAAATACCATTTATTTCAAGCATACACAAAAAGTACATGTGCATACACTGTGATGCAGACGCAAATTGGAAAGTGCCACAAACATACACCACTATTTTTTGTTTTCTGCCCTCTTCAATTCTCGTTCTCTGTTCTCTGGTTCTTTAGATGAAACTATGCATAAGAGCACAGCATATTCCATAAACCCAAGACTTTAAATTTGAACATACATACTTGTGTACAATATATATCTTTTCATTGGATCCCATCCCAAACTCTAGTTTTATAGAAATACTTTTGCTGTCTGTCTGTCAGATATCAAGTTGATGTGAACTGTGAACTGAACTGAAGAACAAATTTCAAATCGTCATAAAATTTCATTTTCATTCATTCATTCATCCTCTTCCCCATTTTCCAGTCAAACACATATATACATAGATATCCATTGGCGGCTTATTTTTTCGACTTCAAATATTGACTAGAAAATATATACATGAATGTATACAGTATACACTGGGTACTGGATGTTTCTACTGTTTTCTTTCATATCCCGTCTGTCAAAAAATATCTACAACTTCATTTCCATTTCATTTTTCCTTCTTTTCCTTTTCCTCTTTCTATTTTCTGTTCCGACGCTTCTACCCTTCACACCAATGCACATTGTACATACAACACATCTACGTCAGGTTTCAAATTCAAGAGATATGCACTTACACTGCATATAAATATGCAAACAGAAAACGAAAACGACTTTACTTTTCCTCTCCTATCCTCTCTCCTAACCTTTTCCCTCTTGTACAAGAAATTTGAATGAAATGAAATGAACCCCATGTGTATAGATACGCGAGAGAATAGAGAATAGAGAAACTGTATAATAGTCATAATAATAGTGGCAGTGGGAGCGAGACCAGACCAAACCAAACCAAACCAGTCTCGAGCCTCGATTCTCGACTACAGCTGGAAAGTTAAAGAAGAGCAAGAGAGGAAGGAGAGAGAGAGAGAGAGAAAAGAGTAACTCATTTCACCAACATTCATAATATAACATTTCCCCCTGCTTATTTCTTTTCTTTCTTACTTAAGAGTTTCAACTTTCTTTTTGCTTTCTCATAAGTTATAATTTCACTTGAAAAAAGTAGTATAGGTAGCGCACTAGACACTAGCTAGTACACACTAGATAGTAGATAGTAGATACTACATAGATAGTGTACAAAGACGAACGAGTTCGCTACCTTGAAGAGGAAGAGCAAAATGGAGATAGAAGGACGGAAGTAGAAATTGTGTAAAAGAATAATGTTATCAATGTACCATGTACCAAAAGCTACGTAGTATTTCTAAAAATAAGAAAAAAACGAATGAAAAAAACACGTGTATAAGGCACAGTATGTAAAAACTGTAGGAATATTCATCAAAAAGTAAATTATATTGTTTAAGTGTAGGCATTCATTGCGTGCATAGTGCATAATAATATTATACGTTTATATATTACATAGACACACTTCCTCTCCTTTCAACATAGGTTCTTTTTGTCCCTCTCTATATTCTTGATTCTAGACTATAGACTATGCACTGTACAGCTTTAACCTATTATAAAATTTAAAAAGAAAACTTCCTTACTCCTTTCTTTCTTTCCTACATTACATTACATCAAAATCTACTCGATCATATTCTCCGGGGGATACATAGCAAAGCAATAGAAAAGAAGAAGAAAAACTACACAAGACAACGTGACGTACCCTGTACCAAGATGAGGAAAATCCTTTCAAGTAATGAAACCAAGAAACCGTCATGTGAATTGAAACAATCAAAAGTTTCTATGAAACACACGTAAATAGAATTTTACTCTCCTCTTTGACGTATTCATAGGATTCATAGTATTCATAGTGTACGTCAAAAAAGCAGAAAAACGAAAGAAAAAAAAACTTTTAAGATTTTTTTTGGACATACAATTATTCACACAGTTGGAGTTGAAAAGTTAAGCTATGAAAATAGTATTATTATTATTACTATGATTATGATCATGATCATAAAAACTTTTTTATGATGCAAAAAGCAAGAACAAGATTTAAAGCCAATCTCTTGCACTTGTGCACTGAAATCTGGTTCATTTTCGTAATGAAAAATTAGATTGACTTTCAAAACTCACATTTTGAAATTTTGCTATTTCTTTGTACACACTTTATGCTCTCATTGTCCAACTACATTTGACATTGTTACTGCAAGATTACAACATCAAATAGTATATGCACATTTTAGCTACTGTCGTGCAGGAAAAAGCTAAAAACATAATAATATAATAACAAAAGTCTATAAAGCAAAAATTTATAAAACAAGTTTCCCCATACCTTTTTAGTTTCTCATAAAAAAAGAAGAAAAGTTTAGATTTTGGATCAAAAATAGTCAATATCAAATTGAAAATCATTCGAGTGCATTACTTTCACCTAATTATAGGATATACTGTTACAGGCTAAAGCTAAGTGATTTTCAACTTTGATAAATGAAAATAAGCCACTTTCATTCTTTATAGTAAACTCCTTCTCTTTCTCTCTCTCTACCCCTGTTCTTTCTCTTTCTCTCTCCTTTCATTCATTTAGTAAAAGTCTGGCCCCTCCAATTTTCCACCATTACGCAAGATAAGATCGAAAACAGGTCGAAAATAATTATTTCCTCACTGAATTCTAAATCCTTTCAATCACACATCCAACATACAACATACACCGAGCCATGTGTGTGTGCATAGTGTTTAATATGTATGTGGAAATACGTTTAGAAGCATAGGAGGAAAAAGGACGACACATTAGTATACTTATACTAAAATCCCCTGTAATGCATACTACACACAACATATGCACGTGTGGTATGCTAAAACTACTCCACATATACATGATGTGTGTTTGTGTATGTATACTTGTGGGCCCAGAAAAGAGAAAACGGACACGAACCTCCTTTCCTGGATAATTCATCTTATAGAGCACTCAATTCAAATACACACAGAGAGACGATATGTACACTACACACATCACTCGCTCATCCTAAGCTTGGAAGCAGTCAGGCGAAATTCAATTCCCTCTTCTATATTCTTTCAACTCAATATCTCACATCAAACACACGTTGTACATTACACAAAGAACTAATCGTACCGATATCATCATCATCAACATCACCATGATTGAATACAATAGTATATAAACTTTGGCATATGCACCCCTTCAATTTTCAATACGTTCGAATCTATAATGAAGTATCCAATCCAGTCTCCACATGTATATTCTTAAAGGAGAGTGAGAGCCTGTGGGTAAAATGTCCAATGTACAGTAATAATAGTATTTATATGTATACAATGTACAATGTACATTGTACATGTGTGTGTTTTTGGGGAAGTACATGTAAGAAGACGAAGGAAGTTCCGGTAACAAACTGCATAATCTTATATATCCATATTCCATACTCCATACATTACGAGTTACAACTCCAATGTCCATATTCATTTGAGACATTACTCTCATATCGACAGGGCCTACTCACTACTCACATTAAGTTACATTTGGAATTTGGAAGTTGCCATTAGTCACGATATACGATATAAGATAGACACAAGGCACAAGGAAAGAATTCCATCCACAATACAACACAATACAATACACAATGTCTACAGTCTACAGTCTACAATCTACATACATATGTATCGAATATCGAATGAAGTACTGTACAAACATACATAAATATTGAATTTAATTCTGCCTCGCTCTTTCATTTTCATTTATTCTCCTTCTCTATCTTCTATTTCTCATTCTCCCTCACTCATTCACTCTCTCACTCACCAGCCTATTGATATTGAATCTGAATTTTACATCTATTGATTCTTTCACACAATAATAGGAATTCATCTTTTGTCTAGCTCCTAGCTTCTAGCTCTCTTGCTCAATGTACATAATACATTGCTAATACATAATACATAATACACAACAGAGATGCAAACACGTAGTAGGAGTTAAGCGTTAAGGGGAAATTCGAATTTTGAAAAACTTTACCATAGTTGTCATATTAAACTACCAGTTCCTCTTACCCCCTGTAATATATCTGTACTATACTGTACGGTATTCTGTATTCATTCACAAGTTAAATTAAATATTCTCAAGGGCTGAAAATTGCCACCTAGTATTTTCCAGGGTCTTTTCTAAATGTGTACATATTGTGTATATATATACATCCAGCATACAACAATACGTCATTCCTCCTTTGTGTTTTTGTATTTTTCACTTCCTAACTTGACTGAAAATCCGTTGAAATGTTGAAACGTTGGACGTGTGCATGAATCTATGCATCTCTATTTCATAGCACAGTAAATATTATGCATTATACACGGGGATTTTTGTAGCAAATTAAAAAAGTGTGAACGTATGTTTTCGTCTACATTCGACATTCTAAATTTTACATGTTCACTTTTCTCTGTTATTAAGGATCCTACAGACTACAGACGGAACACGCTATTGTCAAGCCTCTCCAACTCATGTTATAATTTACGTTGTTGGTTGAACGGTCTACTTGTATGTATGTCGAATGTCCAAGTATGTGGAAGGGTTATTGGTATGTATATAAATTTATTTTATTTGTATCCAATATGAAAAATCAAGTATAAAGTATGATAATATACCTTATACCTTTGAGCAAATTCAAACCCACCAGCTTAGCTTTCTACTTTCCTCTCAAAATGGTATTTAGAGTGAAAGTTTAGCACAAGGGAACGAATACTTAAGTACACATTGTATATTCAAAGTATGTACAATGTAAATTTCCCTGAAAAACACTAGAAGGGAGCAATTACTACAGTTTACAGTCACAACTTTAGGTACACATTGAAGCTCATGTGCAATGTGTACATTACAGAGTACAGAGGATATGCTGAGTGTATACAGTATACAATGTCCATATGTCTAATGACATTTAGTAGGAAAGTAAACCACCAGAGAATTGTATTTCTCGTGAGAAACAATGAATAAATGAATGGATAAATATGTCAGTCAAAGTCAAATAAAAGATAATGTGTGGTAAATATGAGTAGGAGAAAGGCGATCTATAAAAAAATATGTGATTAATATGCTGCCCAACCAGACTTTTTGAATTTAATACGTAAAATGCCACAACGTTACGTTTTACCTTCAGCATGTCCTCACGCATATTATCATCAACAATCTAGAATCACCAGTATTGTGTATTTTTTACATACGGAGTACATAGTATATACATATTGTATATAATGTGAGTATAATCCAAAATTATGTTCACATTCATCCAACTCAGCACACGAAAGCCAAATTTCGTTTGGGTCGATGTTGGGCGTAGGTCTTACGAAAATGTAATATGTACTTCCACCATGTGTATATGTAGATATATTGAGCATACATACAGTTTTCTACTGGCTGCTACAAGTTTTGGATATATGAAACGATAGACAGACAGAGAGAAATCGAGGTAAGCGATTACTGAATTATTGAATAAGCTTTCCGAACCAGTCGAAAAGGAAAAACGTCAATATGACAATATGACCCTGCCGTTCGGCAGCCTGACAACTGATTGTCAATCCAATGGTAAAGACACGACAATACGCAACATTCTCACCATTAATATTGCAAAACTTCCCAAACTAGAGTCTTTTTCTACCGATGCATTATCACAAGTATAAAAGATAATGCTCCTTTCTACCTCCTGGAGTTGAGCCATACAGTAGTCATATATGTATATATAATTGTACCTCCATAGCACAGTATATAGTACAGTATAGCATTAAGCAGCTACAGTAGAAGCAAGAGTGAATACATACAGTCAACCAGCAGCTAACTCTTTCTCTCTCAGCTCTCACACATTAACTATAAGTAGAGAAAGGAGAAAGTAAAAAAAAGAAGGAAAAAAATACATATCTATAATGTATAATATCAGAAAAAAGAAAGAATTCATCAGGCGATTTTTATGTTAGTCAATAGTCAATAGCCCTGACATGTAACTTTCAAAGACTTACTGTTCACTTGCAAGTATGCTGGCTACTGCCTACTGCCTACATGTGCAACGGAATAATTTATATATAATCTACTTGTGTCTTGTGTCTATTTCTACACTAAAAATTACATGAGCAACTCTACCATTTGGTACATACTGTTAGAACTCAGAACATATTTTTTGGGGAAAAAAGCAAGGCTGCAGTACACCACTTTTTGAGTCTACAGTCTCCATTCTACATGCTGAGTACTTTGTGTGTACAATAATGTGCATGGAGCCAAAAATGCAATTTATAACATCTTTTAGATTTTTACTCTACCATTTCATCGTCAAAATACTTCAATCTCTATTCTTTATAGTCCTTCAGACTGGAAAACTAAGAACAAGAAGAACATTCTCTTCTCTCTCTCTCTTTCTAGGGCATTTCCATCTAGAGTCTAAGGTAGAGCCACTGTAAAACAAAACCGTAAAATACTTTCTCTTCATGCATATTGAATGGAATATAATGGGAATCAAGAGTTTTGAGCATTGAGCATTCAACTACTTTACTCTGAATCAGAACAATCGAGACATGTCCAACAAAAAAAAGACAATGACGAACAACAGTTCCTTTTCGCTTTCCCCAGCTCTCCGAGTCCCTTAGAAATTCTTCCACGTAAGAAAAAAACTTTCTGTCACTATTCTTTCTTGCCTATTGTTCCTCGTACATCGTACATTGTACAGTGAAAACTGTACGTGCAGTCAGCAATCAGCAGTCAGCGTTGAAAACAAGCAAGAAGCAAGAACTATGAGCTGTCACCGTCTTGTCGGCTTCAATGTCTTTGTATTTTACCTTCCTCACATTTTGCGGCTTGTTTTTATCCATACACATGAATACTACATTCTACATACAATTGCATATTATGTATATGATACATAATAAATTACTGTATAAAATAGCAAGCTGCTGTAACACAGATATTCATATTGGAGAAATTATACCAAAGATAAATACTCGAAAAAATACTTTGTACATTCCATCATGTACAAAGGAGAATCAAAATGTCCCTTTTAATGACAATGATGAAATAATAACACCTCATTTTTCTGTAAAGTATCAAGGAAAATTGAAAAGAGATTTATGAAAATGTTTGTTGTATCATCTTTTTTCTTTCTAGTCTTCCACTGTCATCCTTATCGTACACTCATAAAAGCTTGACTCTTGACAGCCTAAGTTGGGGTATCTCACTTTAGATTGAGGGATTGTACCTTTTCTGTAATTTCGTTTGACAATACAAGAGGCAATAGTCTTTATATACATACATTTGTGCCGGATTCCTAATTACTTATGCATTACTGACAAAATATTATTATAATCTACGCATAAAATATAAAACGCATAGCTAATAGCTACGCTTCATTCAGTATTAGGATAATATTCTTTAGATGCCAAGATTCTTCAACTATGTATATATCTTATCCCTTATCAGTATCATTCCTATCGTCTATCGTTGACATGAGTCCTTCTGAATGCCAACGCTGATGAGAATTCCACCTTTAACATGAAAAGTGGAAGAATATAGTAATATGTAAACATTCCCAATCTACACTGTACATGGTGCATATCAAGTAATTTAGAGGCAGGTGATGGCTCACTAAATTACACTTCTATCTCATTCGTTTACAGTAAACAACATCGTTAAGGAATTCTTTGTGTATAAAAAATATTATATGCGTAAGGAAGTAATAAAAATATGAGTCTCCAAACACACAAAACACAACACATACATGTACACTGTTCATAATCAATAGCCGAAAGTAATTACCGGCTGGCTGTTCATTATCTTATCCACAACTTACCATTAGACAAATTCCCTTATTTTTCGTTTCATCATCGTCAACCTCAAAACTGGAGACAATACAATTATATAATAATCATAATAATAGTCAGGTGGCTGTCAAGCTAAATGACTGCGATAATGTCGAACGAAAACAGAGAGAGACAGAAAACATCCAAACATTTTGAATGTTCCTCTTTAACTTCCTCTTATTTTCCCTCTACGTAATCTGTTTACAATGCAGAGTAGCATACAGCATACAGAACATTTTACTTTCAGAACGATGACATTGAATTAAATTGTTTGTTAATTTATACCAAATATATATCTGTACTATGTACAAAACGGATCCCGTAACTAAACTAAAATGCAATGTTATGAGGATTCCTCCATCGTGTTTCACGATGCACGCAATCTTGAATAATTTATACAATAATAAGCAATCAATACTACTAGAAGGCATTTCTGTATATCCATTATCAATTACCTACATTCCACAATATTCTCAAGGAATGAGGAAAAATTTTAAAAAGTAAATTTTCCTCACTGTACGGAAAATAGAAAACTTTGATTTCAGTACAATAATAAAGAATAAAGAAATGAATTATACTCGTCTAAAAGAGTTTATCGGTTATCTAAAGTCAAAAGCAATGGAAAATACACAAAGTTCGAGATTCTCTATAACCTATAACATTTCCATATCCTGACAAAAGTCAAAATCAAAAAGTAAAGAACTTTCGATAAAACATTGATTATTCAGTATTCACTAGTGTTTGCAATCGAGAGTCTCGCCCATTTACTTAAGCATGGAGAATTTTCGAGACGAGACTCTCGAATGTTATAGTGAATGGACGAGACTCTCGATTGCAAACACTAGTATTCACTCATACAAGTACAAACCATAGACATACATAACTATATTCTGTATTACGTATAGAGGAAAGAGAAAGAGTTATTTACAATTGACCTTTTGAAAGGAATGTCCACCTGCAACCCATTAAAAACAACTACTATTCCACCATTAGAAGTCAGGTACTTGTACAGAAAGAACTGCACAAACTTTCCGAGTATCGTCTATCGGGTTCACCAGGACTTAAACAAAAAGTGATACATATGGAAAATGGATATAGAGATACTTGTATATTATACATACATACATATAAACTAGCATGTATATTTTATTCTATATCCCACCTTCTTCCTCTTCCTTCTGCCTAACAAAAGTTTCAAATTTTGGTTGAATATTTTAACATCTAATTTTTGCACAAAGAGCACCATTTTTCTCAAGACTCAAGACTAATATGATGCGTTTAAAACACTACTGAGCTGAAGAAAACATTGAGAATCGAGGTAAAGAGAGAGAGAGAGAGAAAAGAGAGGAAAACTTGAAAATGCGGCTAGTCACAAAATTAGCAGAAAAAGAAACATCGTCGTGTGGCTGGAATTGCCCAAGTTTTTTTTCCGTTTTCCCGTTTTCTCTTCAACCGGCTGCAAAAAACCAGAGAAAAAGAAAGAAGAAGAGAACAAAGAAGGGGAAAGGTTCTAGGTTCTAGCTATTTCCTATTTCCTAACTTTAGCTCTTATATCTAACGGTAAAGACTGGAGACACGAAGAAAAAAGCCGAAGCTTTAGAACACTCCTTTATCTCTCTCGAGCCGAAATCCTCATCAATTACACACGCAAATATCCCATTTATTTGCTCACTCTCCTCTGCTCTCAAGGTATGCAGTGTGCACATTGTGAGACTTCAAACAAACCTATTTCCTCCTAAGCCTTTCTTCCCTCTTTTTTTCTCCATTTACCTAATATGTATGCTAACTGGAAACTTTAACCAGTTTCATAGCATGTGTTTTCCTGTCAATTGCATCGATTGTATGTGCCTTTACTCTCTACTCTCTCTCTTCCTCTCTTATCCTGTAAACTGTAAACTTCAAGTCTTTTGCCTATGTAACCACCCTAAAAAATCCGTTTACCCATTAGATACATAATAATATCTGTGTATGCATTCTTTCACTGTACACTACATAAAAAATACCTAGATTTTTCAAATGCATACATAAATACATTTAGCTTATTTCCTCATGCATAAATGGAAAATTTGGTTGAGCGTGTGCGAGCATGAGTGAACAAAATACATTGTGACACTTTACAACACTCTTTGCCAAACCACATAACTAAATAAATGGAGACAGAGTAAAGAGTTAACAGATCAATGAAATACAGATATACCAAAGCGTCGTGTATTGTGTTTTGTGTTTACACATGTATATTACTTAATAAAATGGTTTTTTTACTATGTATGTTCAATGTTCAATAAAAGTACCTACAGCTGATTTCATGTACATCAGGAGATTCATTCACATGATATCACGGCCTGTTGTTGTTTAGAATGTAGAACGTAGAACGCATGCATTCATGTAGATTGTAGACACGGAGAATTTCTATCGTGGTGCTGGAACCGAACCGGTTTACATCAAACGGTATACAAAGTAGATATGAAGTAAACTCGAATGACTACTCAACTCATAGAGTTTATGTACCAGTAGTTACAAGGCAGACTAATTCAAGAAGTTGGACATGAAAAAGTAGTTTGTACCAGAGTGTAAATAAAATATGGTCTACACCAGACTTTCTACTCCTCTCCGTCTTGAGTCTTGACATTTTGAACATGCTTACATGCACATATATAATACTAACAAGTCAAAACAAATTGCTACTTGTTAAGTATTTTGTTCATCTTGTATAACAGTTTAAATTCTTGAATTCTTCTCAACAGTTTTTTCTCAGAGAGAGAAAGTGGAAATACAGAAGCAAAGGTATCCTACATATATTCTACATTAAGTTACTGGAAAGGGAACTTTGCATGTTTCTATGTGCATGTAGTATGGAGTAAGGTATCAAAATACTATAATATTTATGTACACACATTTATATAAACTTAATAATAATAATAATAACATATAAGGAAAGTATTTGTTCTTCACGAATAAAACAAACCATTTAGGATTACTTGGGTAATTTATTAAAAGTTATATGGAGAAGCTTGACGTATAAGTTTACAAAAATGTTTACTCACCACCTAAATTATCATATCGTCCATTGCACCCAGACTTAGATTCTTATGTAAAATTATCTATAAACTACTTATATAGCATGCACAATGTACACACCACATTTTATCTCGTATGTGGTAGCTGGAAGCATGAACCACTTCTCACAGTACGACATTTGTCATGTTCTCATTTTCCTCTCCAACTCCTCGACTTGGACTTGGGCTTCGACAAGAAAAGTCTTCACACATGTCACGAGTATTAGCCTTCTTCAAATAAGAATAGTCCTACAAACGTTGTGATGACATAAATATAAGCACCTCAAACCTCAAATCATTTCTGTATGTCACACTGAAAGCTATTACATGTACAAACACGGACTTTATCTATCTATCTACCTTCTACACATGACATAATATCTACGTTTATTTTATTGAATACTCTATCTTGCTGCCTCGATGACTAAGAGATAACATGGAATTCACATTTGTTCAAAATCCATGTACTGGTATTGTAAACTGTAATATGGAATACAAAGGAAATAGATAAAGAAACATGATTGGCTTAATTAAAGCATTATCTTCGTGATAAGATTTCCCCTCAGCCCTACAAAAAACATTTACAGGAAGACAGAAAGAAAAATTAACGACCCAACAATAAAAATACGTTTTCATACCCTCTCACTGTTTCATATTACCGTCAAGTATCGACAAAAACAACCTAGAACCTACAGATACTTCAGAAAAACACGATAATTTTAGCGGAATAGGGAAAATAAAAACATACTAGAAAAGAGAGAGGAAAAAAGAAAAGGATACACAAGTCTTGATTCTTGTGTTACAAATTGTATGCGAAACATTTTATTTTTCAATTTTTCCATTTATCCTCAACCTTCTGACTTCATCTTACATTCATCCTTCCGCATCTTTCAATCTCGCAATGTGATCGTGTGCAAGAAAACATCCCATTGAATTACAAATACACTCAAGATGGATATTATACCGTTTTCTATTCCTCTACCTGGAATATAAAGGGTAGAGGTTAAATGGATAACTTTTGTACGGCTGTAAAAAAATCCAATATATTCATCCCAATTGCCTGAGATTCGTCATTGGATTTTTATACTATCCCATTACGTGTCGCGTTTCAGAGCAAAAAGTAATATTTACTGTACATCTAAAATCTAAACTCAGACCTTCAATTGAAAACGCTAAAGAACAGCGTCCAATAAGTAAGATAGACAAAACAAAGAAATCCTTCATCATACCTATATGCAAGTATATTACTTTGCACTCTAGACTCTAGATCCATATTTATTGACTATAGAAATTTCCATAGCACGAGGAATACAGGAACAGCTTCATTTTCTCAATTTCAAAACATTCTTTTTTATGGTTTCGTAAAAATTTGTGTACAGTTCATTTTATACTGTATATTATATGCTCATACATATCGGCATCAAAGCAATTCAACATTTACTATCAAATACTGTAGACATTTTACACCAAATTACACGATAATACACCCTCTATCTACGTGCAAAAACAAAAATTCGAGTATCATGGAGAGACATTTCAGCTCTAACAATAATATATTCAACTTACATACACATAATAGAGGCAGAGAAAGCTATTTAATTTATATTTCTAACATTTTCATTTTTCTTGAATTACATCTGATACTATCGAACATCGAACATTTTGAATTACTTGTAACTCAATACGGTCTGCGAGCTTCATTTAGGGTGTACAATGTAGATAGTATGCTGTATATTTACGAATACTCTGAATGCTTTTCGCATATATTATACATCTCCATTCATCTCTCAAAACTCAAGACTCAGGACAATAGTGAACTGAGGATTCTTGAAACTAAGGAAAGGTTGAGAAAAATATTCTTGAAAGAATAACGGGGAGTTGGATGTTGGATACAAAATGGAAACATGGTCTGATAAAATATACACAACGTTATACCTGTGTACAATGTACAGATATGCATATCATAATATATTATGTAGGATGTAGGAGTATCTGGGAAAAAGAAAATTTGTTAGATAAGTTCACGGTGTATTGGAACAACAAAGAACATCAACACGGATCCACGGATCTATGCATTTGCATTTCTCTTCCACAACAAGCTCAAAGCTCACCATCTACCATCCTTATAGAAATAAATACAAGAGTCAAGGAAAATATATGTGAGGAGTGAGGAGTATACAATATTATACAAAGGTAGAAAGAGAACTTCCTCATTTCATATCAGATCAAAATTGAGCTTATTGAACATGCCATGTTCACATGTATACAGACACTCTCTCAAGCAATCATCTCCTTTTTTTTCTCTTCCAAGCATTTACCTCAATCCGTATTTCATATCATCTTCATCCAGAGAGAGACAGATCGAGAGAAGTTCAGGCACGATGAAAAAAAAAGTTTTGCCATCTGAGTGAATGGAGCAAAGTGTTTTCATTTTTATGGTATTTTTCTAAATCCTCTCTTTCGCTCTTCCTCTTTCTCTTTCTAGTTCTAGTTCTCTCTCAATATGTACGTGTTCCTTTCATCTCTAGTTTGAACTCATAAATATTCCATTTCCAACGTTTGAATGAGATCAAGATATGAAACAAGATGGGATGGGACGGGTTTACTTACAGCAGAAAACCTGGAATATGAGGGAAAATTGTTGTAAGATTCAACTTTTTCAACTTTCTTTCTGCTCTTTCTCTCCCTCTGTCTCACTGTTTCTATACTTCATATTACATACTACGTAGGATATGGTTTATTGTATATACACTGCTCAAAAAACGAAAAGAAGAGTGAGCTCTCCTGTACACGGATTCAAAAGAACCCCCAACGGTTTCTTCAGTACAGTAGTGAGAGCACGGGAGTAGTTCATATTATATTATACGGAAGCATAACACAAGGACAGAATCAGTATATTCAACAATTTCAATAGGCCATCTCCCATCTCTTGCTTTTTCATTTCATTCGGTCATGTCATTCTATTCTTTGGTGGCGTCAGAGTCATCCATATCGAAATTTGAATGGATCGTAATAGGTGGGACAAAGAAGGTGAAGCCAAGTCAAGCAGTTTTATTGTAATCATAAAATATCATTTATGTGGAATGCAATCCTTTAATACTTTTCAAATTTCTTCTCTCATTGCCCAGTTTTTCATTCAGTTCCCGGTCACCGTTTCCTCTGTCCTCCGTTCAACGTTCTCCGTCATTTCTTATTGTCCTCCCTCTTTCTTCACCATTCACTAGCCGCCACAAATATAAATATATGTGTACACTGGAGAAAAAACTACTTCCAGTTTCCTCTAATCATAACTTCCCAGTTTCCCACTACACACCAGTGAGGAAACTAACTGAAATTTACGAGACCAAGTCCTTTTCTCTATTCCACTTACATAAAACACCATACACCATATGAATGTGTACATAAAAGTAGAATACACACTTATTACTACACGTATTATATCCAGTTAAATTGACTCTATTTTTACAGACATACAAAATGTATAAAAAACATAAGAGTCTATATATTATGTAGATAGTAGATGGATGTTACGTCATATAAAATTTCCTGTAGGCACAAATATCTGGGCAACGGAACACGACTGTAAACTTGTATTTACAAAAGTGTAAGGTTAAAGTTCAACGCCGTAAACACATTGGTCAAGCCAGAAAGGACGAAGACGAACGATAAATAAAGAAAAAAGCAGAAAGTTAAACCACAAAACTCAAGTCGGTATAGCAATGTAATATATTCGCCTTTGAATCTATATATATTATGTAGTATACAGTATACAATATACACATACATTTATATTTGCATCCATCTAAGAAAAGTACAAACTGCAGTCTCAAAGTTTGGATCAAGGATGAGCAGAAAGAGAGAAGAACGAGTAACGAGTAAGCCAGCGGAGAAGGGAATACATTATACAGAATGGAATCAACGGAGAAACTCAAGGATTCAACTGTAGAATTTACATGTTTGTGTTAGACAGTACATATTATCTCTCTCTGTACTCTGTATACTGTCTACAGAATGCAGACGAAGCATGTAAAAGAAATAGAAAATCCCCTCTTCAAAACTATCTACCATTGCATTGCAAAGGATGAATAGAGAAGGAAGAAAAGGAAGAAGAAGAACGAACCAAGGAGCAAACGAACAAACAAACCCCCCAACATCCAATCCAAAACTAAACATTTATACATTTTGATAAGGCAAGTCAAGCCTATCTAAACAGAGCGGAAAAGCCAATATATTATACTCTGGCTCCCTCTTCTCAGCCTTTACTTTTTTTTACATTATTATTCTCACTATCTTTTTCCAGCAGAAATACTGTTATGTACTCTTCTTCTTCTTCTGTACATGAAAATCCATTCTAAATTCTACATTCTACACAGTACTAGATAGGCGATATCTAGAACTAGAAAGAGAACGAGAAATAGAGGGAAAAGAGCACATCACATCACATGTACAAGAATATCGCACGCATACATCAATTACAATACAAACAAGATGCCAACTTCCTCTCACTCTTATATTATTCAGTTATTCTTCTAGCCTTCCTTTTTTCCCTAAGTACCTATTCAACAGTACATATTATAGGTTTATTGTTATACGACAAAAAATATGACGATGAATATTGAACATTAAAATCAAAATAATAATAACATTATTACTCTACGCAACGTATTTGGTAGCTTCTACATTCTACACATGTATCGCTAATGCCTGTCTGTCTACTTCTATAGTTATTCTCAATCAAGAATCAAGAATCGAAAATCAAGAGCTATTTCCTGGTAAATATCAAATCAAGTCGGAAAGAAATTATGTTCATTTTACAGTCATTACTGCCAACTTCTAGGAATACAGGAGCCAACATTAAATATGAACAAATGTATGATGCACACGTACATCGACAATCGACAGGCTACTCGTAAACACAATGATAACTGCAAGAACCAAGTTTTGATCAATAATACATAATATATTAACTATCAACCAGTTTACAACCTCTATAATTGAGGGTGGCTATTTCATTAATCTCAATATCATTTGTAATATATGCATGATTGTAGTTTTTTCAAGTTACTATCTCTTTCCAGCCATATTAAATTAATTAGAAAGAAGAAAATAGCCCAATGAAAATTTACCACAATTATTCTACACATGTGTACAAATAAAATATTAGGTATTATGAAAACTGGCCGTCCACCATCCACTGTCCACCAACTAAACACTTTACGACTGTGGTAATTCAATTATAAGGCTTGAATTCTTTAGCTCAAACAAACTCAAATATTCACTTATACCAATTTTGGGCAAGATACGGTATGGGAAAGCTGATTAAACCGATTAAGGAAAGGCCTGGAAAATTCTATGATTCCTTTTTATTTACTATTCATTCTTTTAATACCTTCTCAATTTACTGTGAAGTTTCTAGTTTTGGTTTTAGGCTCTAGACTCTAGAATCTAGACTCTAAACCACCAATTTAATTCCACTTATCATTAATTGGCTATCCTTCCCCTATCACACACAACTCATAATAGATATACGTACCTTTGTTGGTGAGCCATTTTATTATACAGTCAGGTAAAGTAAAATAAAACCACTTAACTATAAACCGTTTGTTCTGGAGTACTTAAACCTCTTTAGTAAAAGCTCGCGTCTCGCGTACGTTTTAAGTATAAACCCAATAGATATACTATACCTTTTTGTAAGCAAAATTCTGTATCAGAGCACGAATTAATTATATCAGAAAATGTAGAATTGTGGAATAAAAAATTAGATAAGTCCCTGTACATTGTACATCTAAATTGAAATATGTTTTACTAATATGATTTCTATATCAAGTCTTGGAATGAAAAAGATAACTATAATATTCTCTAGTCTTTAGAATTTACGAACCAAGAATTTTTGTTATTTTTAGATAAAAATAAATCTTGTTCATTCTTAACCACTAGCCAAAAATGATTGTTTCCAAAATTAATGACATGTAATCGATCTATCACTTATTGACCTTGTGATGTGGTGGAATATGAAACATGTGATCAATCATAAGTACTTCATAATTTATAAAAGAAAGTTTTCATACATTTCATACGTTGCGGAAGACGTAGTGAGTAGTGATACACGCACTTTCAATTAGAATGATAGAAACAGTTTCCACGAAAAAAAAGAAGTTTGTTTTCACCAATTTCCTTCCAACAAAGTATAAAGTCAAATTGAAAAATGGGGTTTCTACTTACAATAAGTGTTGGTTGTTAACTCTGTTGAATTTTGTCTGTGGAACGCACCCATCCTTAATAAAGGTGATGAGTAAGAGAGGCGAGGGGACAGACTTGACTAGGGGAGAAAAGACTTGGGCAGCTATGCAAACAATGAAAAACTTTGGGTTGTGTGCTCTGTGTTGTGTGTTGTGTACACACTAAACACATCGTATATTAGTATCGGGGGGAAAGAAAAGTTAAACAGAAAGGAAACTAAACGATATATCAATACAACTGGCTTTTTGCCTACAGACTACACTCGTGTTGGTCTTTGGTCTCCCTAGTTGAAAGAAGTAAAATGTCTTCATCACCTCAACACAATCAGTCATACAGAGTTTTTTCATTGTGGTCCAAAACCAATTTGCGTTTTGTCAACTCGACATACGTAATAAGTGCATCATGCTCATTGTAAGCACATGGACACAATACAAACTATTGTGAAATGTGCATGACTGTACGCTGTACGGTAAAATTTAAAAAAGCTAGTAGCATGTCCTTTATTATTCCAGGTATTTAAAGCTTAGATTTTCATTTTAACCATTGAACACTGTACATGTCACATATTTCATTAATTTCAACAACATTCAAAGAACGACTGAAATTTGGCAATTTTTACAGTACATGTTGGTGGTACTACATACTATATACTGTAAAGTTTATATTCTGCTAATTTTATGTCAATGTGGTACATCAATTCACAGCTGACAACTACGCCCAACTAGTTAGTTAGATGGATATAAATGAAAGTGTAAAATGTTATTGACGATAATATGACGATAGGAACTACAGAAATTACAGACCAACTCATCCTTTCTCCGTCCTCTTATTCAATTTCTCAATAAATTCACCATGCATCATTCCTGATTCACACTATACGTAACTAGTTCATTTCCAACACATTACACTTCTATTGTTACACACAGTCAGAAAAGTTTAGTCCAATACCGTAGAAAGGCCCCAACAGTAAAAATACCATACATTTTGCATGATAT
>JAQGBH010002106.1:0-26682 GCA_034698265.1 Sminthurinus aureus | reverse complement strand
TTCACCATTGCTCTTACTTGAAAACCATACTTTTGGATGGTTTGTATGATCTAAAATTCATAAATTTGACATTTGACACATTTTTTTGAACCCAAGAACTTAGAAACGTAAAAGGAGTAGAAATGGTATTCAACGATGTCAGTTATAATTGGTGATTCTCATATATATATGTATTACATGGTGATTCTCATATATATATATTACAAAATATTGTACCTCAAACAACAAGACCTTGGTAATTGGACAGTCGAAGTCATAAAAAATAGGCTGCTTCCATTTACTAAATAGACCTCGGAAGAAAACAACTTGTAAGTTGGATTTCCATCCGAGGACTTGATCTTGCTTAAAGTCGTAACACGCATTTGAGCTGATACTCATCTCATCAAATGAAATGACAACTTCCATTTCCATTCTGTGTTTGTGTTTCAGTTCGGCACTCATCATTTTCAAAACATTTTCCTGTATTCCAGGCTCGAATTCAATTTCTTTTGTCCATCGCTGGAGAGTAGAAACTGAGGGAAATGGCCATTTCAAACGTTCAATTGCATGTTTATAAGCTCTGGTTGATTTGGCTCGAAATGAAATTCCTCTACTTATATCTTCCTCATCCCAGTGTACCTACATGGAATAGTCGAAAGACAACATTGATTATTGAATATTTTGAGCTTTTCCATGTGCATAGAAATCGTGAGATGGTTATTTAGGATTAAAAACTTTTAAAATAATGTATAATACATAAAACAGAATTAAATTTGTCCAGTTCTTTGAAAACATACTCTCTTTTCGGTTTTCGCTCTTTTAATTTGTTTTGGAGTGAAGATTTTTCTCAGAACTTTGTTACTTTCTTCTAATTTCTGTTCCGCCTTGTTTTTCTTCATCTGCGCGTGTTTTCTCCAAATTATTGCCTTTTGTAATCTTTTTTTATGCTGCTGTTGTTGTTCTCTCAAAGTTTTGTTTTTCTGTTGTATTTTACTCTTGTATTCAATTAATTTTGACTCTAAATCCTGAACTCTTTGACGAAGTGCGTTCATTTTTTGCTCCAGCTCCACAACACCATTGACCGGTTGGTTTTGCGCTGAAAATACATCAATCATCATCATGCTTATGATTTATGATAATGACAATACGTATTTGATGTGGTAATAATAATTAAGGGTTAATTTTTTGTCCTCATAAAATTATGATCCATTGATTTTTCAAACTGCCTACCGTTTACTGGCTCCGCTAATTCCTTCAAAGTTACTCGTTTGGTTGAGTGAATTATGTCAGTGACATCAAAATGACGAGAACACAAAGTTTTCCAGCTACAGTTTACAGCAGCATTCATACCACAAAAGTGTTTCCATTTGGTAGACAAATTTACATTTGAGGGAAAACTGAAGTAATGAGTAAAACTTTGATCATTTTGAGCTTTTCCCTTTGGAGTTGAATTCGGACATGATTTCAATGCACATAGTTTTACCATTTTAAGTTTTAAGCAAAATTATCTCGATATTATGAACGAATAATATATTATGCAACCCGAAATTATAATTAATTAGCAATTAGCAATAATTAGCAAGCATATTTAGTTAGCTTTTAAAGAGAAATGGCGTCCCAGCAAAGTGCAGATTGTAGAGTAAAAATATGTAGTAAAGTTTTTATTATGAGATTTTGAAATCTGCAACGCACTGTACAATAAAAATTTTCATTTTCCGTGTTTACATGCAAGGCATGGTACTTGGGTATCGCCATGCCTTTCTTTCGTATTTGTTTGCAGTTGCAAATTTACCTCTGACTAAAATACTATAAACTTTTTACAAAAGTCTTCTAATGGGGCTACCTGGTAAGAAGTCCAGCTATCTTGGGTTGCCACTGTCAATGCACGGACCTTATGAGCGATTCTAAAGGGCCTTGTTTTTTGTCTGATGTTGTCTGTTTTCTATTTCCTGTATACATAAAGTGGACAAAATAGTCCGACAGCTCTAGTAAAAAATCTCTGCCCTCTTTTTTTGAAACTCCCATTCACAGTCACATTCGCATTCGCATTTGCATTCAAAAGGCCTGATTTGTACAAAATGGGCAAAACTGGATATACGAGTTTGCCAAGTGTTGTTTGATTTTTACTTACACCTGGATTGCGATTAGGATTGGAATTAGGACCAGACCTTCGCCGTTGTAAAAAATATCCTTTAAACTCTGTCCATTTGGACCTCACTTTTGATTTAGATTTGGACTTGGATTCCTTCCATTCGTAATGATTGTCTTTTGATATTGATATTCTAGTTTCTCCATCTCGTTTGTCATCCTCTTCCTCCTGTTTTCGCCCACTAAAGAAAACCTCCCCAATCATTACAATTCCACTGAGAAGGAGTCCGATAAAAAATACGATGAGTAGTATTTGGAAAATGTGAAAAGAAAACGGAATTTCTTGTCCACCACCGAGACTCAACTGATTCATGTTTCTCCTGTACGAGGCAAAAATGAGAGCAAGGACATTTAAATTACCCCGTTTTTTTTCAACTTGAGGAACTGGATTTTGTGTAGAGTTAGAATTTGGGCTTGAACTCGAAATTGGTCGTCTGCCCAAATCCTCCGAGTATTCTGTAATCTGAGAATTGTCCATGCCACTCATCTCATTTATATAAGTGAGAAGGCTGTGAGCCTCCATCAATTTTGTATGAGCATCTGAATACTCTAGCCAAAAATCCCAGAAGCCGGCTTCCACAGTTTTGAAAAGAATTTGGGTTATAAAGGGAGCGAGGAAATTCCGCTTGACAAAAATTGGGACTCTCTGGAGAAAAAGATTGACTGGCGGTCCCTGGACGATGATGAAATTGTTATGGCTCTGATTCTGGTTCTGACTTTGGCTTTGGACTGCGGGTTGTTTCACAGAATTTTTCAAGAGGCTGTAGAGACTCGTCTCGTCTTTTGATCCTAGATAAATGTGATCACGAGGAATCCTGTGTTGTCGTTCAAATGTTCCAGCTCCAGCTCCAGCTGAAGCTCCAGTTTCAGTTCCAATTCCAGTTGCATTGTCATTCATATTAGTTTCTCCAATTCCAGTTTCCAAATAGCCCTTTTGTTCATCTCTGCTTCCTTTCCACCCATCATAAAGTTGAAACTTGTTCCCCTGTTTCATCTGGCTAAAGACCAGTTCACACATGCTGCAGTTCAAGAACGTCAACCTGTACTTGAATTTCTCCAGGAAATTTTTCCAACCCGTGGAATTACCTTTACCATTATCATCACCGTCACCATCTTTCTGGAAGGAGCTAAAATGATGATGATCATGTCCCTTATGTTCCTCTTCAGCCTTGGTCATTTCATCAATGAGTTCCTGGAAATTGGAGTGGATGAGGGAATGTTTTACATTATTTAGACTCCCGTAGGTGAATGAAGCGGTCGTGGTGAGAAAAAGTCGGCTGTTGAATATCTCCTGAAGGTTTTGTGGTGTCTTTGGGATGGAAATGAAGCTGAGATAGGAGAACAAGACCGCCTTGTAGGAGTTAATAATGACCATGGCACTCATCGCCCAAATCATGAGGATCAAAATGGATTTGAAATTCAGAAGCTGGAGGGAATTCCTCATTGGAAGGGTACTCTTCTCCAGGAGGAAAGAAAGGACAACTCCGATCGTCCAACTGTAGTTTTTGTATCGTATTTCTCGTCCATTAGTTTTACTCAACAAATTTCTTTTAACCGTATTTGTCTGCGTGTCAACAGGGAGAACAAAATAAAGACAAATTATCATAGCCAAACTGGCCAAGGCACAAGAGAGCCAAGTGGGTCCATCTAGTGTCGTCCAGAGGGCGGCAACATTCAGTGTTTGAACATCCAACACCGTGACAAAAGTATAAGGGATGAATTGTTCTGCGGTCGGCATCCATGAACTAAGGCCCCATGATGAAAGTTTAGTATGTACAAAATGGCTTTGCATCGGATCATAGTAAAAATTTGCCGAGATGGTCCCAATTTGTCTATGTCGTCGGAAGAGGTTCATCATTTGTTCCACCAAGGCAATCTCACCCGAAGTCAAAGTCGAATTTGTGTTTGTATTAGTATTGGTATTTGTATTTGTATTTGATCGCTTTGCAGTTTTCCTGGTTGTGAAATTGAGATATTGTTCCATGAAGAAACCAGCACAAGGAGCCAAGTTGATTTCAAGCCCAACTAAATATGGACTACAATTATTCGTGCGGCTGGGAACTCTGGACTCAACGTAACTCTGCTGGAGATTCCGATGAAGTTTGTAGAATAAATGGAAGAGGTGGAAGCGAGTTGACAGTTTTGAAGGGAGGGCAATTGAAATGGAGTGGAATTTCCAGGATTCATCTCCAGATTCAATCAGATCCAAATTAATATCAATTTCCACATCCGAATCAACTTTCAAATCATGATCAAAATCAAGATCGAGAACGGGAGAATTGAATTTTCCCTTGTAAAAACTGGAGAGTTGGTCGCGAGCTCCATCTGATGGATCGCAATGGAGGCACAACATACGAATTTCCAAGGATGACAATGCCAATGTCAAAAAACTGAAGCTGGAATTTAAATTGGGATTGGAATCTAGATGTGGGAGGAGAATTGCAATGAAGATTGAAGTGACTGACACCTGAGCAAAATCTGGGACCGTTTCTCTCATTTTCTTTGTGAAAATAAGGATAAAATCCGGATTTTCTCTCATGGTCAACGTATCTCGAGGAATTCGCTGGAGATTCGTTTCTATTGTTGAGGAGGATTCTTTTGGCTTCGCGGTGGTTGTGGATTCCGGTTCCGGTTCTTCTGTGGAAAAAGACGTTGTCGTCTCGTTTTCACTACTACTATTGTTGTTGTTGAAAGTGGGACCAAAGTTTAAGCCATTGTCAAAATCAATTAGAGTACTTGGAGTTGTAATAATCCGTTCATGTCTTCTTCTCCGCTTCTCGCCATCCCGATCCCGACTAATTGCGTCCGTATACGCTGAGAGATAAAGACGAGAGTAGCAGGATGAAAAGCGAGAATTTTCATAAATGAAATACTTGTCCTCTATTTTCTCGTAAACTGGGATGGTGTCGTTGACAATGGTGTGTTGAGGTCGAAATTTCTGTCCAACTTTATCATGCCTGTCGTATTTTGGCTCGATCACCAACGGTGTGAAAATATTATGATTGATTTGATGGTGGCTGAAAAAATGGGCAAATGCTTCAACTTCTTCCGATTGAGCGTAATGCGAATTCGAATTGGAGTTCAAATACGTATTGGAACGGATGTCTTTGTTTGTGATGAGTTGGACGAGGCAGTTATCAAAGAGGGATAGGAAATTCGGGAGTTTTTCTTCCGGTTGGAATATTGATGTGAAATAAGCACGGCTACTCTGATATTGGTTCATGTTTTCCACAGAATTTTCTAATGATAATGGTAATGAAGCAATTTGACTCCAAACGTGGGAAAGTAGGAAAGTAGTTTTTATCATAATTACGGAGATTTTCATTTTTCCGTGTGCATGAAAAATTGGAATTGGAAATCGGTTCAAAGGCCAAAAGTTGAATGTTGAATATTGAGAAATATACAAAAAAAATTGGCCAAGGTAAATTTCAGTAAAATTCTAACCTTTTCTTGAGTCTTGATGTCGACCGTGGATTGTGGATTGCCGAAAAATGTACTTGGATGTTTGATGTACAACGAATCATGAGATTTTGTGTGTATTATGTTTTGTTATTTGTTGCTGTTTGAGGATTGATGATTAACGATGATCACGGAGCAAACTAGTGGCTGCTGACTGTCCTGTGTTTAATGCTCACTGTTTACACATGAAATAAATAAAACAGATACACAAAATACAGCTTTTTATTCTAAATATTTTTATTTCCCCTCAAAATGTTGTACTGAATGTCGAGTCTCGAGTGTCCAGTGTCGAGCATTGAATATCGAATACACAGTTCAAGGGCCAAGATTCAATATTGAATATTCGACATTCGACCTGTTTGATGTTCGATCGGATATATCTAGTATCCAGTTACATACACATGCAACATGCAACACAAAACACAAAACACAAAACATCCAAAAAACTTGTATACATACATACAAAATACAAAAGTGTGTACTTGAATGAGAATTCAAGTATTTGAGTTTGATTTCGTATTTCGTATAAATATCCTTTGTGCTTTACGAGTTCTTGTGTAAAAACTCCAAACTTCAAACTCCAAACTCCAAACAACCTAAAACCTAAATACTAAACACCGTGAATTTATTCGTATATATTTTGCATGACGCATTACGTTAAATATGTAAAAGCGAGACTGTCCAATTATTTATGGATTCTGGATTGTCCTCAATTTTGGCGGGTAGCATTGTTTTGTTGACGGTTTGTTGTAGTTTGAAGTTTGCTTGTGATAAACAAAAATATTTACATACAGAGTGGATAGCAAAAAGTAGACAAGGGAGAAGAGCCTCATTTATCATTCAGTCAGTAATCCTTCAACAGTCAACTCAGGATTCCAATGTGATAACTACTTGCAGCTACTGTTTTTGCTGTTGAAAATTCTAGTGGTTATTTATGTGGATACTGGATACGATCGATAAGAATAGTGAGAAAAGGGAAAACTTTAAGAGAATTGAGAATTTCTTACTTAATCCATTGTCAATAATTGTCAATTGTGAGAGTGACAGTGAAATTACAACATTCAAAGTTCAAGCATTTTACAAGATTACTGTTAAATATTTTAGTTTGCCTATTTATATTTCTGTACATAATAATATTCTGTTTGCTTTTCAAATTTCAAATTATGAAGGTTTTAAATTTCAAGTTCATGACCCTTTACACATATTTACAATGCATTGTGAATTGTGAATTATGAAGTATGACTTTCTCACTACTTCGGTTCATGGTCTCGTTATACATCATTTATACATTTTGAAATATGTACCACCACAGTAAGTACACATAAAAGTACGCCACATGAACAAATGTAAACTAGAAGCTTTTCACTTGGTTTTGACTTTTGACATATCTAATTTCTAATTTCATTCCTGCCCATGATCCACGATCCACGATACGCACTATATTACCTATGTATACACACATAAATAATGAGTAGATGTAACGTAGAGCGTATAAAGTATAACGCTGTTACATTCCTTCGCACACCAATGTGTGTGCATAAAGGAAATTTTCGTCCTTGGATTGACATTTTACATTCTTATTCAATCTTGTTCGTGTGCCTTGTTGAGACTTTCACTTTAATCCTCCACTCTCCAAAACTGAATTTTAAAACGAAATACATGTGTTCCATGTATCTACAATCTACAATCTATAATATGTAATATGTATACAATGCGTATGCTCAATGCTGGAGAGAAACTATGAAATTTAAAAGTTGGAATGCGGATACATGATGAATCTGAGTATAAAAACTGGATGGAGATCTTGTTCAAGAGCACATTCAGTCATCCATATCTGGAGTCTTCAAACTTCAAGCTGCAAACAGATAGAATTCAATTCTCGTTTTTGGTTCTGTTTTTCAAACTTTTGTACTGTACACAGAGAGAACAAACTCAAAACTCAAATCAATATGAAGGTATAATTTTACAACATTTTACCTACCTACATACTACATACGTTCCAAACTCCAAACTCTAATATAATTTACAATTTACTTTTTATATTTGAGAAAACTCGCATTTACAAAGCCAAAATGTCGTTTTTCTGATTTGATTTCTGATTTGTAATTCATTTTCATATTCACGTATAAATTACATAGGCTTTCATTTTGTGCTGTCTCGTGGCTGTTGTTTTGGGAGCTGATGAATTGAGGAAACCAAGACAAGTCGGATACGGATATTCATCACAAACTCAAGCTCAAAGTTACCCAACTCAATCCATGTCTTCCTACTCTTCCGTTCCTGCTCCTGTTCCAAGAACCGTCTATCATGCCCCGGCTCCTACAATGACCACTTACACAATTCACACGTATCACGCTCCAACACCTAAAGCCGTTCCAAGTTCTGCTGCTCCAGCTTCCGCCAATTCTCATTCTTCTTCATCTTCTTCTTCTGGATCTTCCAGTTCTTCTTACTCCTCTCCATCCGCCCCTCAACAACAGCAACAACAATATTCTGCTCCAGCTCCTTCCTACTCAATGCCACAACCTCAACCACAAGCAAGCTATTCTTCATACTAAATTACTTTAAATAGAAAATAGAACGTAAAATGTATGGAAAAGGAAATGTGCCTGAGTCAGTTTTGTGCTTTTTTTTGTTGTTTTTGTTATGAAATTGTATTATGGTATATCCTTTGTTGTTTTTATATGCGTAAGTACTTGTTAAAATATGATTGTTGATAGTTATTTGAAATCTGAAAATGAAATAAAAGACAAATATTACGAGAAAAAGTATAACATAAAAAATAAAACGCAACTGATGACTGAGAAGCTTCGAGATCAATGCAGCATCTTGCAGGACAGTGTTGAACGCCGCTTTAACTCAAGCCAGTGCTTTTTGACACTGACGGCAAGAACATAGATGCTCAGGAGACCATTTATTTACGTCCAACAGAGAAGAAAGTGATACATAAGGTAGAATAATACGAGCTCGTGTGCTTGTGCCTCACGATGGAATAACTTTCGAACTGATAACTGATTGATAATAATTGGCATGTTCATTTTGTGTTTTATCTCTTCTTTTCTTGATCATTTATTCATGTAACGTATCATTTAGCATTTACAATTTTTCCATTAACAACAAAACCGTCTTTCGTACATCTAGTTTTTGAAGTTCAACGTATGTGTATAGTGAATACATATTACCTTTTCACGTCTAAACTTTTCTCATGTACACAGTAATGCATAAAAAGTGTTACGTTACACAGTATACTTATTACTTGTACAATACAATATACAATACACAATACATACACGTTTTTATGCTAAAATATTAAGTGTGTATTTGAGATTGTCTCAGCTGGCTGGACAAAAAGTATTCATTAATTTGTTGTATAATATTATTATATTTGGCAAAAATATTTTCTTTGTTTTCGTTTCCTATTTTTCATATTTTACATCATAATATGACAAATGACACGATAATGACTTTTTTGTTCCCTTTTGCATTTTGTATTTTGTATGCTGTACAATAATGTATAAATATGTATATTGTCTAATATAGGTAACAAGAATAATTTCATAAAGTACAACAATAGCTCATGTGTGAATCACTGATTGTATATTTAGAACATTTTAGTTTTTTTAAATTTTAGGCATCTTTTCATACCATGATTCGGTAATAATTAATAATCCATTGCACATTTTTTAAGGTACCTCTCGTTTCCAGTCAATCTTTTAGTTTCCATAATATTTGACACTTTTGACACATTTTTTACATGTGTGATAACGATTAACGATACATTAAAATTTTATCTACACCTAATACTCGACTATAACCTAAATATAATATGTACGATACTTCATAAAGTATGACTAATATACACCTATTATATTTTTTATATAACAATGACTATATTTAACATTTAATAATTATCCCATTAGTGATTAAGTCAAATGATGTGTATTATAAAGCTTCCTTTTGTATAATATTTGTTTAATAACAACATGTTGTGTAGTCTTCTATGTTATATGTTTTATATTATGTATTTCTATGTTTTACGTATTATTACATGTGTATTTTATATTTTATATAACTCAACAACAAAAATATATTGTATCTTCTATTGATTTTGATTGGCATATATTTTGTATTTTGTAGTATTTGTACATCATGATATATAATATATGTAATGACATTTCATACTTCATACGACATTTCCATAATGTACTGTTGATTGTTGATGAACAAAGAGGATCTTATCAAACATAATTATTATCATTATATAACTTTTGCTTTTTCTTCTCATAAAAGTCTCGATTTGAGTGTGTACTTATTTAGTGTCACACTGTGCATGTATGGCTTGCATTGCAACGTAGAACTTTCAAAGATACATTGGTTTAGGAAGAGCTTCTAATTGTTCCTTCGTGTAGTATGTGGCATATGTAATAGAGAATAGAGAGTCTCAAGTCTCAAGAAGTAAAGTATAATGTAGTACAAGTTTAGTGTCTAGAAAATCTAGATATATAATTTTCTACAGAATTTTAGAATTAATTCCGTGTTTCGTTGTTTCACAATTTCACATACAAGAGCACACAAAACTCATCCATCTCTTGAAAACATGTCTGTCGCAACTTTTTATGTCACAAGTCACAGAAAGGAAAAAGAATAAGAACTTTAATTTAGAACTTTAAATGCCACGGTACTTTTAATTTATAATTAGTAAATATGAACTTGGCCAACTAAAACGCAGAAGATTATCTCCACATGGCAAGAAAATACACTAAAGGTTTTGATCCCATATTTCTTGGAACTTCTAGTTGAGTTTTGAGTTTGAAGTTTGGAGTTCTCGAAAGAAACATGGATAAATGAACAAGAGGGAAGAGAAGTTTTGCAAAATCAAGATTCCTGGAAAGTTTCCGTCTTCTTGATTTGTCAAATGTCAAAATGGTATTTGGTATTTACTTATAAGGATGAGTTGATGAAAGGGGTGAGAAGAATTGGAACACTGATTGAAAGGTAGTAATTAGTTTCCATTAATTTGAACTCTTCCAGTTAATTCGTTTAGCTGTAAGAAAAGAGAAGAAATATGCCATAAATTTTTGTAAATTATAGTTATTTACAATGCAATTATTTCATGTAATAAGTATGATTTATGATTTACTGTGAAAAGATTTTATAAAAAATAAAAAAGGGAAATAATATACCTCCTCTTCCGAATCAACTTCATCGTCACTTCCATGTCGTGAGGGAGCTGGAGTTGTAGCTCTGGAAGAAGTAGGAGATGGAGGTGCTGAAATTGGTCGAGGGTAATTCATTTTTGCACTTGACCCAAACTCTTCGATGGATGCCAATTCTGGATATAAGATTTTAAGAGCCTTCATTCTTGCCTGTCTGTAGTACTGTAATTTTTTCAGGAAAAAAAAACACGGTATAATATAGTTTCAGAGTTTATTGGTTTTTACTTACATCATAAATCATAGCGTAATAATTATTTGTATACTTGATGTTTTATAAAAAACATTTATTGCAAACTTACAACACCCAAATTACGCCAATCCAAAAGATCAGATAGACGCTCTGTGCGATTTCTTTGAATGATACGTTGTCTTCGGTTGAGTTGAGAAAAGTCAAACATGAAGTGACCGAGTTGGCTAACAGACTCTTCAAGTCCGATATGACGACGATCCACAATGTAAATACCATATGATTGAGGATCAGCAATATTGTCAGCCATGAAACACCCAAAGCCTATAGAAAATCATATGAAATTCACAATAATTCATTAATATGTTTTTGCTTGTATTATTTCATATTTTGAAAGATATTGTGGAAAGTGTAAAATGTAAGTACACATAAATAGAATAAATCTGCATAGATGTAGAGGAATATATTATTTACCTGACAAGTTGGTTGTTATAGAAGGAATGCCCATGACAGTACATTCTCCAGGAGTGTATCCCCAAGGTTCATAGTATGAAGGGAAGACACCCAAATGACAACCACGGACAAATTCTTCATAATCTAGGCCAAATAATGGATTTGTTCCACTCATAAATTCGGGGTGGAAAATGACTTTTACTCGATCATGAACAGAGTTGAAAAGTTGACAACGTCTAAGAGAATTGAGTACGGGATCTTTCCAGTCTTCAACAACATTATGGGTAGTAATCGGAGGGAGAGTTGAGCGTTGGAGAGAGAAAATACATCTCTTAATCTTAACCATATCTTCTTTTAATAATAATTCATTTGGTACGGGAAGTCGTCCACTAAAAAATATAAAAACCGAGATGTTTTTACATATAATACATCTAGGAATTTTACATGTGATAAAATGAAAATTTTCTATGAAACCTTGATTTGAAAAGTTTAGAAAATTAAACACAATTAAATTACCTCAAACAGACATCATACATTCGTCTTCCAATATTTTGTTGTAAAGTCTGAATGGTTTCTCTCAATGCCTTTGTTAAAGATTGTCCTTTTAAACTTTCTACATTAAAATTATTTGTTTTTGTAGGGAAGATCATGAACGCGACAATTGTGGTTTGGGAGCCGCTCGCCTATTTCATAGAATTTAGAATAAGAAAAAAGAAAATTATCAATTATTATCAATAATAACTGTTTAAATTGCCTAATACATTATAAATTATAATTTTAGTAACATAGTATTGATCATTGTAACTTTTAAGTTAATTATTATCATAAAACGTTTATTTGATTTACCTTGAGCATATGATTAAGTCTAGCTAAAGCCTCAATGAAAATGTCTGCACCTTTGTTTCCAAATTCATATCGTCCAGCAATAAAGAAATAGAGAGTTTTATCCAGATCAAAATCAAAATGACCATAAAAATGTCCACGAACAAACTCATTAATTTTCTCTTTAGAAATGGCATGTAAATTCTGAAATTCATGAAGAGCTGAAAACTTTTTCACGTTCAGTCCATTTGGGGTAATAAAGTCTGGCTTTCTTTTAATCAGATGCTCTGCTTCCAGTCCTGTAACCAAAATTCATTCAAGTTGAAGACATAATTATTATTTACTCTTTTTAATCATATAATACAAAATACAATTATGATTATTGATGTTTTTGAACCTCATGTAAGCAAAGTTTCTAGTATGTATTATATTTTTTTTTAATCACCTGTAATCTCAGACACGGTAGTGAAAACATGAGACATGTGAGAGGCAGCTCTTTCCATACAATATCGATGGTAAATTTGCCGTTGACCAGCTTCTTCGTCGATATTGAACTAGTTATAAAAGATTGAAAAATTATTATTGTATTTGTCATTTACCATTTTAAAACTTCAATATAAGAAAAAGTAAATCATGTTCCCCTTTTTACATATATTTTGTTAATAAAAAATAAAAATATTAAATACCTTATCAAGATTATTATAGAAATCAGTGGCACCCGCACACAAAAACCGTCCAAGGAGTGTGGCATGAGTTGTAAAAACGGTGGCGACATCAACACCCCAAAGTCGGAGCATGATGAGTCCAATACCTAGAGAGAGAAAGAGAGGATTTGAATTTTCCCGCTCTTTCTGAACATGTTCGAACTCGTTTTTCGCATTTGTAAACGGAATAGTTTCGTATATCACATTTTCCTTGTGCTCTTTGTTCAATTTGAACATTAAAAAATAAGGATATGAGGAAACAAAAGGGAGAGTAAGAAAGTAAAACGGAGTTCAAATATGTTCATACAAGGGCATTAAAGTTAAAAGTAAAGTAAGAGTCCAATACCCGCAAGCCATTCATGGAAGTGAGCAACGATTCTTGGAGTATCTTCAATATACTCTTCGGCTGCATGTCTAAATTCTGCAATAAACTGAGCTACCATGAATCCGAAAATGACTGAATCATTACACTCAACATCTGAATGTGGAATGCCAATTCCAGTTTTATCCCATAATTCCTGTCGCCACTCATTTAATTTCCATGAAGCTGAACCAATATCAAATAAAACTATCTGAGGATTTCCATCGACGAGCCATCGACCAGCTTTTACCTATTTGTGTTTGTAAATAAAAAAAAAAAAATACACATCCAAATGTGATCCCGTGTGTATAGTATATAATACATAGTGTGTATTTTATCTCTTGTAGTTGACGTCAATTTACTCGTGTGCATGAAATATATTTTTAGTTTTACCTTGAATCCTTGTGCTCTCATCTTGTTAACACTGATTTGTAAAGGGTTACTTTCAGCAAAATCTTCAATTTCAACTTCTTGTTGTGCATACTGTTCTTTATATGGACCAAAAAGGCAGTATTGATCTCCCATTTCCTCCGTCGAGACATAAGCTTTGGACCTAATCACAGTGTAAATTCCTCCAACTTTGTTGGCTGTTTACAAGGAAAAAATGAAAAATATATGATTAAAACTTGTTGTTGTAAATAATGAATAAAAATATAATAACAAGTGTATTTTGTATTAGTTTATAAAATTTTACAAACCTGCTTCCCATGCAACTTCCAAGCACCAACGATTCTCCATGATAGCGGATTCTCCCCGGTCCATATGCTTGGTCAAGTCATGTTGACTGTCGGCTCGGTAAAACCTCCTTGCAGTCTTAGAAGAAGCCATTTTTCTTTTCCTTCTTCTTTGTCAAAATGACAAGTCAAACAGAATCAAAAGTCCTACTCGGACCTTTGTTCAGGAAAAACTATGTGGTGTACCAGGAGTTCACCACTCCAACTGCAATTTTTCACAAAATAAATATTGGTCAATTACTAGCAAATGAATAAAAGTTATAATAATATCAATAATATTTAATTACAAACACGTATATGTGTTGTACACAAATATTTAAACTTTATTACGATTTTTAACAACAATAATTATTTGTCCCAGACAAAATAAAAAGCTGGCCGATTAAGAACACTTTAAAAGTAAATTGTGTATTATATTTTTGCTGTAATGTTTATTGTTTATACCAAATAAATTATATTTATGTGTAATATAAATCTGAACGTGAAGGATCTCAGCAGCGATAAGTTAATGACTCTATTTTTCTCGGATGCAAAAGGATGATAGACGATATGACGAATGGTGAATAATATGTACTTAATTCTAAATGTGTGTATATATAGGTAAATGATGTAAAGAATTTAGTTAGCGTAGTTGTGTGTTGTGAGACTACTCCAGAAAAATGATGAATATGATGAGATATTACTTACAAGAGTTACAAGGTAATGGTACGTTTAGCTAAGCAGCAACGAATTTTTCTTTTTGCATAACCTCTATCCTCTATTATAGTGTCATAAAATACTGTGTGTTGTGTGTATGTAACTGTATAATTTTGATTGCATTCAACATTCAAGTATAAACCATATTGTACACATGGATTTTTTGTACAATTTAGCATGATAATATCTATAATATATTATTATGTTTAGGTGGTGGGGTGATGTCTCAAGTCTCAAGTCTCGAGTCTCGAGCTGAGACATACATCCATCTACTATCAACCTATGTAATACCTAAGTTACTGAACTTTATACCTATTTGATACTCCTACGTACATGTTTCATGTTCTTCTTCTTTTTCTTTAACTCTGTCTCCTGTCTCGTGTTGAATAAAAAAAAATATGTTACTCAAAACTCAAAACAAAAACAACAGTGCAAAACTCTCCTATTCATAAACTGTAAACTGTGATATCATATTTCAAGTTTCAAGTTATTAAATGCTACTATTGTTATCATTATTAGTGTTTACTATGAACAAAAGCTGAGTTCAATTCGGGATATAGATATATATGCAATGTGCAATATATTATACTTGTGTATCAATGATACACATTACTACTACGTATTATTTTGCTACATGTTTCTTGTGTAATGCACATACTACTACACACTGAAGAGTAATTTAACTTATGTTACCAAAAATTCCTCTTTAATCTCTATCTAAACTAAATTAGAATCCACTTTTATCCGTCTATGCATAAACAATAAACAGTAAACATAGCAAAGAAAAAAATAGAAACACATACCTAGAACTTTTAGATACATAGGTTTACGTAAGTAAAATATAAAAAGTATAGAGCTCAAAGTAAAGTATATGAGCTTATCATATAATTCTGTACACTAGTGACTGGATATCATCATTAACATCATCATCATTATAATTCTCATCTAAAATATGATTAGTATCAGAGTATCATAGTTATTAGACAGAGAGAAAGAGTACTTATGACTTAGGTTGTAGAAAAATTATAGATTGGGGATAAAATGATTATCCCTGATGAAGTCGTTCCATGTTCCATGTTCTATGCGATATTTAATACATGTAATACACAGTTTCGAAAATAGAATAGACAAAACATGCTACCTTATCAGTGTACTCTTCTACGTACTATGCTACATGTATGTGTACATTATCTTTGTATTAGTAATAATTAAGCCATATATAAGATACAACTAAAAGTAAGCTCCATGACATGGTTACATTGTTTTACATACAGAATACAGAGATGTAGATTAATGGACAAATCGAGTACGCTTCAAGCAAAGTGTATAGTGTAGTCTGTAGAACATAGTACATGAAGGCTTATCACTTATGAGAAACTTATTCATTCAATCAAGATTTTGTCCAGAAAGAGAATACTAGAAAATAAAACTTGTACAGAGAGCTACACATAGACGGCTGAGGAATACAGTAGAATACATTTTATGTGACGTACAGAAACAAAGTTATAAAATAAATTCTACATGAAATTGATCTTGTCTATCCAGTATCCAGTCATGCCATGTGTATACAGAGTATTTACATAAGTACATTATACACTACACACTACAGAAAATGTACAACATGGAACATGAACTTTCCATACAAGTAAAATGTCATAAACTACATATATATTATGCATATTATCGAGCATAAAAGTACCCCAAAAAGAAAGAAGCCTATTGAATATTGAACTTGCTATCGATATCTTTATATAACCGTAGGTACAAGTAAAGAAGCTTAGTAACATAAAACCAGAGAGGTTTAGTACATAATTAAATCTACATACATTTTGGAAGGATCTATGTGTAAAGAGTAAAGGGTTATCATGTGTAGACTATAGACTACACAAAATCGAGATGAAAGTAACTGGAAATAGCTAAGTAAACAAGAAACAAGATGAAGAACATGTAGTATCATGTTTATATTATGGATCAGGTTCAATAATTTCTAATTTCATTGATGTGTAATATAAAATATAATACTGTACCTCAACACATTACACACGATACAGTATCTAAGTATCTAAGATACTTGATACGTGCATTTACTAGATTAAATTTTGCAATATTTGATTAAGTTTGCCGGTAAATTGCATGCAAATGTAATACTGTAGTCGACAATATAATATATTTTGTTATATATACAGATAAAAGCTTATTCATCAAGATTCAAGACTAATGTAAAACGCCAATTTAATTTTATATTCTTGAATATCCAATATACATGTATCATAAATGTTATACTGAGGATTCTATTTTTATTTTGTGTTCGTAAAAAAAATGTGCTTCACTATCAAAACATCAACCTTTAGTTTCACTGGAGAGATGATTCCCCATTTCAAGATTTCCCATGCGAACTATTTTCACACATAAAATTTTCTGTTTTTGGCAATTTTTGAAGGTAAAAATTGGAATTACTATACATATAACTACATCTCTAAAACATGCAAATCGACATAGTACTACTTATATAATAGCAGAGATATTTTTATAATACTGTCCTCCAAAGAGCCTACTCCTATCTTTTCCATAGTCAACTGTCCAGTTATAACTCTTTCTCAAACGTTACTTTAGAGTTTAGACACACAGATATTTAGTTGGTTGAGATTCTTCATTCTCTATATTATTCTATTCTCCAAGTTGCAGTTTACCTTGAGATATTCTAATCAGGATTTTTTATCTGCAAAAAGTCTAACATCTACAAAGCTGGATTATTTATCATCACATATTTTAGCATATTAAGTGTCTGCTTGCTGGAGACTGGATACTGGACTAAACTAACTTGCCACATTAAACTTAATATTGAATAATGAAGTATCTGAAGTCTTTAGACACATAACATAATATTACACATACATACATATATTTTGTGTTGATGTTGCAACAACGAAACTTCAGCTATAACAAGTCACTACAAAAAGTCCTCTACATGGAACGTGAAAATCACCATGATGAAAAAATACAATAACAAACATGTACATAAAAATGTAATTAGTTTTTTTTTGTTTTGTTTGTCCGAATTCCGAATTCATCCAAAATCCTCAATATTGCACTTTACACAAATAACACAAAGAACGAACAGTAAATGAAAATCTAAAATCTAGCACAACACTGGTGTAATAATAAAACGGGTAAAAGACCGAAGCAGAATTAGGTCAAAACATGAAAATAAAATACCGGAAATTAAACCATGTAGGTGAGGCTCGTCTGTGCTTTTTTGTATCAGGAAAAATAAACAGTAGATTCATTTTTGCAAACACAAAATATAAAATCAACAAAATTAATTAAAATTGTAATTTCAAAGGAAGACTAACCTTTTACAAAGAAAAATGTCCGCAAGTGCAAAAATAAAACTATTGAGTGTGTGGGTGACTACTGTGTGGGTGACTACTGTAATATGTTGAACCGAGTATTGGAGTGTCGGGGATTTTTGCAATTTGCAATCTCCCGTGTTTTATTTCGGAGTATGAACTATGTTTTTGCAGTGCCTGGTCCTTCCTATTCAATTTTACCGGCAAAAAACTTTGATTTCTAAGATTTTTCCTCTTTTCTCTCTAAGAGTTTTGAGTACACACTAAAAATACGAAATACACAACACCTGCAACTCACAACGTACAAGAGAAAGACTATAGGCTTTTGGCTTTTGATATATTTTTTGATATTACATACAATAGAAAAAAGAGTTTTCTGTGAAGAAAGTTAAATAAATATTTTAAGTCAGCCTTGAATATTGTGTTATCTATACATAGAAAAAGGAGAAGCAAAAGTATATAGATAATGCTGGTTTATGGTAATCACAAAAATTACAAGTTCCACACACATTTGTAAATACAACTGTATAATGTATAATGTAAAAATAATAAGGATAATAATATTATATTAATCTACATACTTTTTTCTCTGCCTCCTCAAGTCCTCAAGTGAATTGCTATTGCATTGGAAATTGGAACTGGGAGATATCTGTACTTTTGTACACACTAACCCAAACTAAATACAAATAATAGTCATAATAGAAATCCAAATATCATACACTCACACACACATTCATAAATATCTCTGAACATCTACGTTAGTAGTTAGTACTAGTAGTACACACTAAATACTAAATACAGAATACATGCTACACACTACACACTACACACATGACATGTAGTTAGCAGTTAGATACAACAAGCAGCATCAAATTGACCCTGAAACTCTCTCTGTACTCTGTAGTAAAAATTCACAGTTCGCAAATTTGCAAAACTGCGTCTTTAACTCCCTTCTCATAATATTGGATATTATAGATTGTAGCCCGTTTATTCTTTCAGGATCCAGTATGAGTTGCAAGTACAGGGCGAGAGAATACGTAACATCATGTATAATAAGTATATAATATATACTCGGTATTGTGTTTTGTGTTATTTGATTTTATAACTACACACTACACATACATATATATGTATGTATGTTGTCTGTCTTTGTCAAGAGTGTGTAAGTTAGTAAATAAGTAGATAACTGAGCATAACTTATAAATAAACAAAGCAGCTCCATAAAAATTGTCGAGTGGTTTTTTTATCAATACACAATAGTAGACTCACATTCAATACTATATTCAATACTAAACATTCACTGCTCACTGCTCACACTCTTTATTTTATTGCATTATTGTTTATTGCCTACCCTAATGTTAGTGAAAATGACTATCGTGATTGGTGGTTGTTTTGCCAGTCCTCTCTTTCCTCTTTTAATATAAACTTGGATTGAAAACTAAAGTTTATATTTTGTACTATTTTACCCCAGAAATATTATATAAATACGATTCAAAATTGAAACCTATTAGCGTGTATGTAATATGTATTTACTTGTGTATATTTTCGCCTCTCTCCACTCTCTACTCTCCACGCACTTTTCTATGTCTATAAATATTGATAAATCTCAATCAAATATCAAATCATTCACGTTGTACTTACTAGTATGTACAACTTCGTCCTTGCAGTAGCTGACTGCCTTGCCTTTGGCTAGCAACAACACATTTGGCATTTTACACAATGTAGTATGTAAGTATAATGTAGTACTGGATACAAGATGTATTATAGGACTTATAATTAAATTCGATCTGCTTCTCCTATCTGTTACATGCTATAAAATGTTGACAAATGAACTACTGCAGCGGAGAAGAATAAAATCAAAATCACCAAGATTCATCTATATATGTAATATATGTAATATAATATATTATGGATGTGATGAATTTTTTTGCATAATTATTATTGAAATATATTACAATTATTATGAGAACTGAAAGTGTCAATGATGAAAGATGAAAGATGTTAGATATAGGATATAGGCAAAGAAGAAAATGTTTGCACAAACCTTTTATATATTTGCACTAATACAATGTCTCTCCTTTTGCTTCTATTATTTGAATATTGAGTATTGAGTACTACTCATTGGCGATGAATACACACAGCACACAGCACAATTTACAATGACTTGAGATTTGAAACCTTTTTTTCCAAATTGCCAAAATCTTTTATACTATATGAATTTTAAACTTTGAACTCCAAACTGCCAGTAGTATATACTTTGGTACAATATAATTTAGTAGTACAAAAATATATTTGTGATCTTTTTGGCATGTAGCCGTATATTATATCACATATCACTTACTTACTCTCCTTCTGTTATTCCAAAACACTAGCAAATTAGTATTATGCAACATGTAACACCATTCTATATGATAGAGGACCTGGTATGTAGAGTTGAGGCTAAACTAAAATATATCTATAATCTCTGTATCCACCATCCACCATGCATACAAAACACGTGTATATGCAAATAAAATATATAATGGGAATTGAGATTAAGCAAAGTCGTATAATTGTAGAGATACAGTTGAGAGATGTAGAACAAAACACGTGGCTCTCGTCTTTTTCTTCTGGCTTTGAATATTCTACATTATACTTAATAGTATTAGGTTAATACTATACACTATGCACGATTAAGTTTTATAAAAGAGGAAGGCGAACCTCTCTATATAGAACTGCAGTGTAATATAATATATTATTTGACAATGTGTTAACTATACATACATACTACATAGTAGGTGTACTCCTAAGGGATTACTGGGCTGCATATGTCCATACATTTATGAATAGCGAATTGGCTTTATTTTCGCATATTTATTCAGATGTATCTATATTTAAATATAGCAAATATTGAGCATAAGCTGTAGTATATATAGCATGTGTACATAGATGTGTAAGTATTAAGTGTAGTAAAAGTACTGTAATTTTTATAGATGTATAGCGAAACATAAGCGAAACAGACGTCAGAGTAATCAGTTTAGTATGTCTGTAGTCTGTATATCTCACTTCAATAATAATTTACTAAATAGCTCATAGCTCTCGTATTATTGGAAGGTCAGACTAGAAACTAGAAAAAGCACAAAGGCATGACTTGAAACCCCGAGTTTAATTAATTTTTTTTAATACCTCACACTTTGATAAATATACGTACTTAACTACTTTACATTCCAATTTCCTCCTTTTCCACTTGTCATCTGAAATCAAACATTCCTAAATTGCGTAAAATATGTGCATTACAATAAAATTAGTGTGCATCACAATGTAAATACACCCAGATGCAGTAATTATACAAAATACAAATAGCATAATTAATATGTATGAAAATAATGTTTCTGCAGTGTAATTATGAAGTACGAAAAGTATAAATACCAGCAGCAATGCAAAAAAATTTACAAACGTTTTTAGCATGTACTTACATATCGAAATTGCATACAAATGGAATGTGCGATTTTTTTGGGAATGAGGCCATTTGACCTATTGGATAATTTTAATACATGATGATAAAAAATGAGCATTTCTCTTTACATGAATACCTCATTTTAAATGATTTTGATGTCTTTTAATCACAATTAAGTAAAACCTATCTTTTACATATAATAATAATACATACATATGTACTTAAGTACGTATTGCTGCGGAGAATTTGCGCGAGAGTTTTAAAAAAATTCGATCCAAAAAAACCAAAAAGTGAAATTGTTTTTGATAAATATTTTTAATTTTGATTGTATAGTTAAAATTAAATTGGTAATTACATTTAAAAGGTAAAGTGATAGTGTCTACAATTAAAGATCTTACCTGTATAATCATTAACATCAAAAACAATAGTCATGAGTACAGATTGTAGAGTTCCCGTTTCATCGGATGCTGATGATGAAAGGTGACATTTTTTGAAATAATTATTTTTAAACTTTAATTAATTGACTACATTTTTATAAATGTGCAGTTTTACGTTATATTTTTTATTCATTTGATATTTTTGATGGAGACATTAACATATAATTGTATCATGTCAACAAAGACTGAGCTCTACGTACTCCTTTTTTGTATGAAACATGAAAACTGACATAATGTACAGTTATATTGTAAATATTAAATAAATAATAATAATGGTAATAATGATGTTTTTCTTTTAATGAATTAGTAAAAGATACTGTTGGGTCTGTTTTGCAACCGATGAAGATGACACATTAGCCCAATGGGTCCAGCCTTGTCGATGTAGAGGCACAACGAAATGGGTTCATCAGGCATGTATTCAACGTAAGTATAAAACTATGAATACGAAAATATTTAGTACATAAACTACCTAACTGTGTATTAAACTGTAATGTTACATAAATATGGTATTTTACAATCTATTCTGGATTTATTAGGTTGGATTGATGAAAAACAAAAAGGAAATACAGCAGCCAAGGTATTTTTCCTGTCAAATTTTTTATAATAATCATTAATCATGATTCTTATTATTGTAGAAATATTAAATATTACGTAATTCGGTAGGACGATGATGCTCTAAATTATAATGCAATAATAATTACAAAAATTTAAATGACATGCCATTTGATTCTATTTTTTTGTGCATATAGGTCTCGTGTCCACAATGTAATACCGAATACATCATTTTCTACCCCAAATTAGCCTCTCTCGTTGTTATCATGGATAGTGTGGATGCTTTAATATCTAGAGTGTGTCCCTTTGTGGCTGCGGGTATTGTTGTTGGTTCAATTTACTGGACAGCTGTTACCTATGGAGCTGTGACTGTTATGCAGGTTTGATATTATTATTCTTGTGTACACATTTGGTTTTATTTATTATTCATCTCATAATATACACCTCACAAACTACATACTATACGTGCATACTTATGGTATGTTACACAATAATAATAATGTTGACGCCACATGTAAAAGTACCTTTGTAACAGGAGTACATTGCATTGTGCAATACAATATGATTGGCTGTCAGCCAAAGTATCTATATACCCTGTTAACAGACTAAAAAATTAATAATAATAATAATAATAATAATTTGTCTTTGGATTGTTTGTTTTATAGGTAGCAGGACATAAAGAAGGTAAAGTTCTTTACGAACACAATAATATCATATAGAAATTTTAGACTTTATGTATTACAGATGAAAGGACATAGTTTATTTTGCATTTTATGACAATATGTATTACATGTAATGTATACTTTATGGGAAATTTTCCCATTGGGAATAATATTATATATTTTATGACTTTTTTGCTTTTATACATAGGTCTAAGTGTGATGGAACAAGCTGACCCATTGGTTCTCTTGGTTGGGCTTCCAACTATTCCTGTCATGCTTATTTTAGGTATGTGCTAAGTAAATAAAATGATGATTTTTTATGTATTATCAATTTGTTCCGTGTTACTAATATAATAGTAAAGGAATAAAGACAGTGTACTAGATATCAAATTATTATATGTTTAAACAACTTATAAACAGAAGTCCTTTAATGTATATTATTATTATTATGTTTTTAGGTAAAATGATCAAATGGGAAGACCAAGTGTTACGCTTTATTCGAAAACGTAAGCATTTTTAATGAATTATGAATTAAAAATAATGTGTCATGAATGATTATAGATTATAATATGTAATTATGTCTTGTCATATTTTGATATTTGACTTTAAATTACTGTATTTGTATGATAAATAATATATAATATAATATAATATGATTTTATGAACTTGTCCTAGATTCCTGGAAAATTCCGATTCTCCGTCATGTATTTACACCTCCCACGTAAGATTTTGTTTTCTCGTTTTCAAAAAACAGTAAACTTTGTATAATCATAAACCATAATTTTGTACAATTTAATCATAAAATATGATGATGTATTTTATACATTACAGTCAACCTTCTATTATTGATCGTGTAACTCAAGACTTGCCTGCTTTATCAGACCCTGTATCAGCTACTAGAATTCTTTGTGGAGCTCTTCTTCTTCCTACTGTAGCCACAGTCTTGGGTAAAGTACTGTTTGAAAATGTTCGTTCCAACTTCCGACGAGCAATTTTGGTAAGCGTTACTTATATGTTGTACATATTATGCATTATAGTAATATAAATTATACATTACAATAGTATTATTTTTACTCCACTGCAACAAACTTATAATTTAAAATAAAATGTCAGGAGATGACTAATGTCATTACATTTCATATTTTTACAGGGGGGCGTAGCATTCGTAACAATTAAAGGAATACTAAGGATTTATCATAAACAACAACAATATGTGAGACAGTCAGAAAGGAAAATTGTAGATTTTGATGAACCAAGAACACTGGCTGAAAATATTCTCAATGGAGCAGGAGATAATAATATTCTAAGCTCTTTACAACCACAACAAGCACCTGTAACTACTCGCACTACCTCAATAATAACAACAAATAGTGATGCAAATAATAGTAGTAGTATTTCTAATTCATTATTTGGAAGAACTTCTCCATCGTCTAATTTCAATAACTCTTCAACTTCTAATGGAAACACGGCTTCTGCAACAGCAACTTCTATTAAGGAAGCATTATTGTCTTCAAACCAAGAGTAAAGCTTATAAACAAATTATTTATATTACATTACTTTCATAATAGTGATTAATTAAAAAAAAACCAACAACAATCTACTATCATTATCAACAGCAACATCGTCACACTATTAATAATAATAATTTGTTATTATTATTATTATTATTTAATATTATTATTTAATCCGAAAGACACTTTTAATATAATATAATATAATATTATAATAGTATAGTAATCCATACTACATTAGAATTCTTATCAATTTTTAGTTTTAGGTTTCAGTACACTATTATATTTTATGCCGACAAAAATATTTTTAGCGTTTTTGGTTTTACCACTATTATTATATTATTAAGATGATTTCTTACCCTTGTATAACCCTTCTATTCTATTGAGCTGAACACTGAACTACATATAAATCATCGTGATCAGAAGATGTTCTAGAAATTATCATGAGATATTAATAACGTTCTTCTTGTCATCCGCAAAAGTTCAACGTTCAGCTTTTAACATAAAATACCTTTATCTAATTTTATTTTTATCTTATTTTATTTTATTTTTTTTGAAAAATCGACGGTTAAAAAAAAGTAGTTAGTTACTAATAATACAAAAAAATTTATATTATATTATTACGCGTATAATTTGAAAGGAGAGACAAGTGTAAGACAAGTGATGAATTATAATGCAGAATAGAAATGAGAGTTTTCTACTATAATATACTATACATATTAAATACTTATAAGTAACAATATATTTTACTGTTTTATCGCTTGTCGAAAATGAACTTTTAATCTCATCAGTTTTAATGGATTCAGTGAATTCAATTCATTCATCATAATTATTTGTATTTTACACCTACGTTCTAAGTGTTTTAGAAAACGAATACAAAAACGGGAAAAAAAACAACAAGAAAAACTCAAAACGCTAGTCTTTAGAATAGTATAATACATCGTACGAAATAAAAAGCAAAATGTACATAAAAAAGTGCGAGTGTATTTAAGAAAAACTATATACATAATATATTCTATATATCACAAAAATATATTACAAAAATAATATGATTGTTTAAAAAATTGAAAATGTGAAAAAAAAAATCGTGAATGATACAACATACAAAAAATAAACATAATAATAATTCAACAACTTTATGAAAGGTAAGAATAACAATTAATAATTAATAATACTAGTGATTATTGATTACATGAAAAAATTGAGTATACAGGCGCTTGTTGATTTACAACAGCGATTAATATAATACATATATTATACACATTATGATGTACTATTTTATCAGTTTTAGTGTAGTGTATCGAATGTGAAAAATTGTAGAATGAATGAATGAATGAATGAGTTAGGTATAATAATAATAATGTAATATGTACAAGATTTGTACTTGTAAGGAAATCATTGACGAAAATCGACAGCATGGGAAAGAAAAAGAGTTAAATATGAGCTAATTTGTTATTGCTGTAAAAATATTATGATGGTGATTACTAAAGTTATTATAGGTATATTACCCACGTAATAATAATACAATATACAATATTCTATAAAATCATGATATGATAATACAACTAAACGTTATAAGTTATAATAGTTTTAATTTATTTCTCTCATTATACATTATACATAATACAAATATTATTATACGTTATTAGTATTATTTTGTTGATGATTAACAACTCTCATTATAAATAATAAAAAATTATTATTATTACTTGTTTCCTAAAAGATGTGTGTGTGTTCGATTTCGATTTAACTTTTTTCGATAGCTCTTATGGTATTTCCTGAGAGTAATTATTTTTTAATCATTTTAAGAAAACGTTAAAAAAATTCTTAATTGTTCCATAGTCTACATGATATATTCTATACAGTGGCGGATCCAGGATTTTTCTCAGGGGGGGTTTTGGGGAAATAAAATTGCAAACTACATGCACCAAAACCCCGGAGAACGTTTTCTTTTCTTAGGGGGGGGGGGGGGGGG
>JAQGBH010002105.1:0-26689 GCA_034698265.1 Sminthurinus aureus | reverse complement strand
AGTCTTTGACCTGAAGTATATGAATATTTAAAAAAGTGAAGTTTACCACTACATCCCTTTCTACTCGGACCTTCACAAATAGTAACTTTGCATCACAAAGACTGAAATACTAAACTGTTTACAAAAGGTCCACAGTTCAGAAAAATATGTACAATGTACAGTATTAGTTTAGTTCTACGTTTAGGGGTAATGATAACAATAGTGTTGGGTTTTATTCAACATCAGCGCATCAGATCAAATACTCTGCGTACATATGCATGTGTAATGCTATAGTATGCAAATGTAGAGATTTTAAAATGGATAGAAAGTGAACCTCAGCTTCAGCAGCTTTTGTATTTTGTATTTGCATGCATTTCTATTCAGTGTGATATTATATTATCATGTCATGTACATAATACTATATCCAAAACTCGGACATGGCTGAATAATTTATCGATTTATTCCCTTTCATCCATCTAATTTTCAGTTCTCTATATGAAAAAAACTATAGACTGTAGACCGTTAATCCACGAATTTTTTTAACCATCGATATTGTCCACATCCCACATCTCGCTAAGATGCATTTTCATGATAAATAAATTGTTTACAATTCAAATATTGACAATAATATTCCGTCTCAAGATTGCGTAAGGAGAAAAAAACTTACAATGACTATGATATTTTTACAGTTGCATAACGCTGGAAACTCATAAATTGATTGGGATTGCAGTGTAAGCAGAAAGTTCAATGGGAGGAGAATACAAAAAATATTGAGAGAATAGGGTTAGGTCAACAGCGAGCAGCAGTAAGCAATGAGTACAGAGTATTAAGTAAAGTCGTTTGCTCATATAAAAAAACGTTGAGCTATATGTATTCCCATTCAATGTTATGACACATATGCAGCTTTTGGATGTTTTATTCAACCTAGAGACAAATTTAGTGATATGTGTAATGCGTTGTACAGTTGTATTACCGATAATACATATACACGGTACATATTGATGTATTTTATTTTATTCATTTTATGTACAAGGAACCACCAGATGCATGTAAGATGTAAATTGTCAATTGCCAATACTACTTACATTTTACATTCAATCTATTTTGTCACTTTTTAACCACACCATGATGAATTGACAACATGGTCAGATCCAGAAGAGTAAAATTAAATTTTAAATTCCTTTCTTCCTTCCATATTCCATGTGCATAAATCAGCTTGAACTCGGAATACAAATAACGACACAAATAAAATTGTAATTCTAATCCATGGTCAATTATAAATTATAGTATTTGCATTGTGCATGGTGTTTATTTATTCCATCTTTTTATTGACTGCACATCGACATGTTTCAAATTGTATCTACAAAATTCATCATCAATTCCTCAGATGTGACCTACAAAATTCAAATACCAAGCTGAATTTGATAGCGGCGATGAAATGAGAATGCTGTTGATATTTCAAGCTTTCATTTAACAAAGACAAGTACAAAAGTGGTACTTGTGCTAGTTTATGACTTTAAGACTATAAGAAGCACAAAAGCAGACCATAAAACAATGTCATTCAGTTACAATTTACAATATCTAGAAATTAGTCCTGTGCGTACGCATTTGTCTACTCTTGAATAAAATCTAAGCAATTGACTACAGAGCGACAAACTTTAAGAAAGTGAAAGAGCAAGTAGTCTAAAATTCTAAAAGATGAATGCATTTAAAAAGTACGTATTCTTGCATGCAGTAGATAGATATAATTATGCGGGAGCTATGCACATATAATATATGTATATAGTCAGTGTCATGTATTTACGTTTTACGTTGATAAGCATGTAATCCTGTTGGATTGCAGAGAAAGGCAAGAAAAGTGGATCCAGCATCCAGTGAAAAGAACACACAGAAAGATGGATAGTGTAGAGTGTATATTGCTCATTGCAGATATAGGTACTTTTTGCATGTATGCAGTATGCAGCGTAAGAAGAAATGAATAAATTTCTGTTCCTTTTCAAAGTAAATTTACAATGTACGTAGTGTCTAAAGTCTAGTTTCTAGATTCTAAGGGAAATGAAGCTCTCATAGTTTTATCGTTTATCACATTGCAAATGTCTTATACATACATACATACTTCTTCATACTTCTTCGTCTTATCATCATCCTCTCACGCACATTTACTAGTTCCTAGTTCCTCGAGTAACTCTACTACTTGTATGAATGAGCACCGAGTAATGAATGAATGAATGAATGAATGAAGAGCTACCGTACTTCTTCCATTAATGCTCTTGCCAGAAAAGAGTCAAGAAATTCAGGATTCAGGAGTTTCATACAACTTTATTTGTGAAAATGCTCTGACAATGAATTTTAATACAAATGCATTTTCCTTCGTCCTCTAAAAATCTTGACTTTTGTTATGCTATACGCTATACGTATGACAATATTTCAAGAAAGGACGGTACTTTCTGAGATTTAGTAGTGTACAGATCAAAGAACCCTGAATTGTGAAATGTATGGACATACAAAACGTATGTTTACATATTTCTGAGAAAACGTGTGAAAGCCTCAACTAATTATTATAATTATTATGTAAACTGAAAACCTTTCATTAAAGCCATTTACAAATTATAAAGTGTGCAATTCACGCAGTTCAACTGTACATTTCTAAATAATAACATTCATTTATTGTTTACATGTATTAACCAGTCCAGCCACAAGTTACGGGACAACTGCACAACTTTAATATCTTTCTAAATGGATAAGTGTCAAAGTTTTTCTATTTAATGTTTAAAGTATCTTTAGCATATTCCAATTATCTCAATTACATTTACATTGATCGTTCTACTGTCGCCTGACTGCAGTTCAAACACGATTCCTAAAGACCGTAGATACATATGTATGATGCTGCAATTTTAAACTTGAAGATGAAAGAAAGAAAAAAATACAGGGGCACAAACATACATGTAAATAACATATAGCATATCATGAAGATGCAAGAGGGACAACAACAACAACAACAAAGTATAAAGTACACAAACATTGTAAAGAAGAGATGAGGAAAGAGAGAGAGAGAGCTACTGTATAAAGAAAAAGAGTGACGGGATCTAGAATCTAGAATGTAGAAACGCGGAAAAAAGGATTTCGACTTACAATGCCCATCAATATAAAATATAATATATTAATATAAGAGAAACATACTGGCCATGCCGTGGCCATTCTCCTCATACATATAACATCTATAATGTAGATGATGGCACACACACACATGATATTATTATGCATTATGTAACCATGTGTCTCGTATTTTCCTATTATGTTTATTTCATATTTTTTCATAGAATAATAATACAGTTACTTTTCCTTTTCCTTTACCAAGTTTCAAGCTTCAAGCTTTCAAGTGAAGTGTAAACTGTAAACAGGACTTAGATCACGCCTGTACATGGTGTATGTAAGAAAAGATATGTGATATTATTACAAAGTCGCCTGCTTTCTTCTCTGAATCTTCTTTCTTGTCAACTACCCAGTACAAAACACAACAGAATATGGATACATATTATACGACGTAGAGATCCAATAATAATATAATATAAAAGCGTAAAACCCATGAAAAACCGATGTATGAGACGGAATGAATTCTCTCGTGCTTGTCTGACTACATAAATTCAAATGTGACTGCATGGGTGCTCACTGCTTCCAGTTGCCACTGCTCACTGTCCAACACACGTACACTGTGTATGTTTATTGTGCCATATATGCGATACATATAATAGATGAATAAATGGTCGGTGTAAAGTCTAAAGTCTAAAGTCGGAAAGGCTTTTCTATCTATAGATCGTCTTGCTTGTATTTTCCGTCCACAGAGTTTTATTGTAGACGCGTTTTGACTTTGTGAATTTACCCTGTTTATGACGGCACTGAACACTGCACATAACACCCCGACCGAGTACATGTACAATACTGATATACATATGCATTATACATCTTGTTTCCAGACCGACGGAGGAGACAGAAAGAGGAAAAGGAAGAATGACTGTCGGATGCGGATGGACGTTGAGATCGGATTGGATTGGATGGACGAACGGGCGGACGGGAGAGAAAGAGACATACTCTATATTCTGTTCTATTCTGTTCTGTTCTATTCTGCTCTATTCTATAGCCAACCCTCTTCAATTTCAAGTCAAATAGAGATCATAAGCAATGTAAAATGTAAGCACATTACTTGCAGCACCCATGAATATATCTGCATGTATAACTAATCGTAACTGTGATTTAGTTTTTTATACACAAACGACGACTGTAGACCTTACTCTATTACTCTGTAATGGACGTTGTAATATGTAAAATGTAAAATGTGAGTATCAAGTTTACCTATGTCATTTTTACATAAACATATGTACATACTGAGCTCAGAGCTGCCCATTTGCCTAGATCCTAGATCCTAGATCCTAGATGTATAATTTACAATGTAAAATGTAGGATATGCAAATATGTATATGAAATTCAAATAAATATGTATATCCATGTGCTTTCCCATGTATAAAAAGCCAGTGACGAATTTATCTGCTTATATTGTTGTACATTATGTACATGATGTATTTTCTATGTTTTCCCCTTGAGCTGAAAATTTATGATACAATATACAATATACCGTATGATATAAGAGAAAATAGAAGACTGTTTGGAGCTTGGAGTTTGGACTAAACACGTTAAATCCTCGTAGAATGTTGGTTGTAGAAAGAAAGTTGCTGTCGTCCTTGTTATTGTTATGCACATATTACATACTCATTGATTTTCACTTATCAGTAGAACCAGCAACCAGCCGAGGAAAAAGGAAAAGGAAAAAGAAAACGACAAGCCGTCGACCAGCCATCTCTTCTTGTTCTTCATGGTCTTCTTCTTCTGCTACTTCTTTTTACTCGCACTCGTTTTCAGTTTTCATCCAAAAATTGAGTGTCTGGTTCCTTCCTGGAGAAAAATGATGCAAATTGTGAATTTCCCCTTCCATATGACCAAAACTGCACAATATACAAAACACAATACACATCTCATGTTTGTATGAAATCAGTTTCACTTGTCCAATAAAAAAAGTATGAATCAAAAATCAAAATAATTGAGAAAAAAACGTTTCGTTGCACAATTGTATTATTTATTATATTATAGCTTTTTTTTATTTACTATATAAGTTGACAATTAGTATTACAAATTACAAGGAATAGCAATAAATATGAAATGATGAAACTCTATAAACTATAAGTTAGACTGATAAATAAACAAAAAATATAAGTGATTTAATCTTGTGATAAAATTTAGACACGGTAATTTAAACATCATTAATAATAGACTGTTAATAAAAAGCCATTCACTTGTTTTTATTTATTATTTACCTTTGTATTGTTATTTGGTATTCATGAAATTGAAAGCAAGGAGGAAACACCACAAAACAAGACAACAACATAAAGGGTTCAAATTTATCCACATCCATATTCCGTATGGATATCTTTATGGTTTATTTCACACCCAAAAAACCCAAAAAGTTTTCCTTTCACACCAAAACACAGTTTAGTTCAAAGGCACACGGTTTTCATGTATGTATAAGCGTCTATCGTCTATCTATTTATCTCTGTAACTATCTACCACTATTCCAAAACTACCTGTAACTCGTTGTAACTTTTTTGAGTAAAAAAGGTTCAAAGTTTTGGAAGGTGCTAGTTTTCCCCCAAACGATTCTCGATTCTATAAATTCACAAAGGAGGATAATCTAATGCATACCTTGTGCCTTGTGTATTGTGTATTAGATTATATATTACGTTGAATATTATATCTGTACACTGTATACTTGAATACACAATAGAAAACAACAAGTGTTAGTGTTAGTATTAGTATAAACTCACATTTTATTTACAGTCTTTAAATACACTTGCGTTGAGCTACAGAATTTAACGCAGAAACTGGAAATTCTCTTTTTCCTAGGGTATTTCAGTCTGAAATCTGAAAAACCGGGATAAACTATTTAAAATATTAAAAAACAAAGGTGTAGTCTGAATTTTGAATGATGCAGCAACTACTACAATTTATGTCATAAAATGTGACAAACGATAAAAAATGTAGTGCACTTTAGCTCGTCCATTATCTTTCTAACTATCTGTCCGTATCTATCTGTTGATCAGATCGTAGGATCGTAGTACTAGTAAAAACCTCAAAGAGTCTTCAATGTTCAAGTTCAAGTTGTGATGTTATCCTTTGAAAAAACTTGAAATAATTTGTAGAAAAAAAGGATCTCTTGCATCAATACAAAGTGGCCATTGAGGTGATGTACTTGTTACGCTATTGATTATTATCCTGATCTCATCATCTTCTATCTGCTATCGGCTATCATTCTTCTTAATTTAGGTCGGCCTCAATCACAGCTCAAAACTCACAGCAGATCAAACATCCTTTATTCATTCTTCATTCTATTACTGACAGATAATAATAAGTATAATAAGTGTTTGACGAATGACGAATGACAACTGATGATGATGTGGATCAAGGTGTATCAAGGCCTTGAAAATTTTTAATTTTCAGTATTTATCATCTATTGGGCTAATTTTAAATAATCAAAGTAACGTAAAATATAAATTAAAAATGGTGAAAATAGTTATCAAAGTAGAGACAAAATGTGGGAATTTCTGAATACTCTTTAGTATTTAGTATTTAATCCGTATTAAATGGTAAAAGGACGATTACATTATCCATATTACATTGAGAATTGAGAATTGAGGATTGAGGATTGAGGGCGGAGGACATACACTATAGAAAAAATGGCTTCTTTCCTCACTCGTACTCGTAGCGTGTAGCAAGGGGGATGTACAAAACAAAACTCCCACTATATATTCTATGTATTCCCAACTTGCCCAAATCCATACATTATAGGTGGCCAGTGTCTAGTGTCTATACATTTGTACATACGAGATACGAGATACGAGAGCGAGTATCACTGCTCATTGGTCTCTCCCTCCCTTTCTTTCCCGAGGTAATTTATCTAGCCACTCGTGTACATATGTATGCAACACACACACACTATTACATCTATCCCATTTCTAATAACATTACTCCATATTACATGAACATGTTTAATTATTATCCTTGCTATTTCCTATATTATATTTTTTCTGTATGTTACAGTGACCATTAGGGCGGCAGATTGTATTACATTTCCAATTTTTATCCAAATGCATCATGTATCATGTCAATGTGTACTGTAAAGTATAGTAGAAATTATCCTCGGGATTTTAGTCGCATGAAACAAAATATTTGGAAAAAAGAAAAAAATGCCCTTTAAACTTTAAACCGTGCATGCAAAATGCATAAAATAAAAATAATAATGGAACTCGCTCATTACCTTGACTAAAACCCAAAGGCTATCTATGCTAAACTATATGTATACATATAGCTAAATTCTTAATGTGTTCAGAATATGGAAATGGATAGGTATTTGGATTTTGCTGTTTTATTTTCAGGTTCTCTAACAAAATAATATTCCTGTGCACTTTCATTCTTGACAATTCCAAATTCACAACATAAATTGTACACGGATATTTTATATAGCTTTTGGCGACGAATTAATGAACCTGAAAACTATAGGAAAAATCAAGTCATCGTATTCAGAACCATGTACTGCCACTAGAAATAACGGAGTTTACATGTACAAAAAATACCCTATTAAAAATTGAACTGATACTTTGAAATTTCAAAACGTCAAAATCAAAATATCCACTGTCGTCAATATTCATAAATATTGCTGTATGAATATTCCGATTTCGATTCCGTTTCTGATTGAAAGTCATAACAACTTTGGTAAACAAAATCACTAAAAAACAAATAAAAACAATGAGAATCAGATATCGTCTAATAATGTTGCTTTTTCTCCAATTCAAAAACAAAAATTGCATTAGAATTTGTTTGATGAATCGACTCGACAACCGACTGAAAATTTTTACATTAAACATTTGACATTAAACAGCCCAAGGCAAATGCAATGAACTGAATATTCTAAATTAAAAACAAAAATGCATTCATAAATAAAGTCAGACTGCATTTTTCTGTGCGAAAACTATTTTTTAACAAAAACGGCATGTTAAAAGTGATTTTACAAAGTATAGCACGAGCTTTTGGCTAGTATGGGTTTGCATAAAAATTTACATTCATTATCCATATATGTCTAAATTCTTATATGCACTCATATGTGCATACAGAAATCTTATTTCACGTGCGGCCCACGAATACTTGAGTGTAAAAAACGTCGAGAAGAAAACGAAAGGTGACGTGAAATAAATAGTGGTCTGCATAAGTTGTGTATAGTGTATAGTACAAACTAAAACTGGAGCAAAAAATGAGAAGACACTCCACTCGTTGATCACTGATACAGAATACAGACAACAGACAGCCAACTTGTATATTGTATAGATATCTATTCTTGTCCATGTGATGTTCCACTCAAGCATTTACATTCAAATTAACTCTTCATTAGACTAAAAAAGGGAGGATGGTTTGGTTTGAACTGGACTATTGAATTGAATTACTATACATGATATCGTTATGGATATGGACATGTTCCAAGTTCCAAGTTCCATTGGAATACATGTATATAATCATGTACATAAATAAATATACAAGTCGTCGGTGCATTGAAAATTGTTGTCAGTCGAGTGAGTGAGTGAGTGAGTGAATGAGTAGACTTGATTTGAATGATTTGTATAAGAGAGTGAGAGAGAAAAATGTAGAAAAAATCATTTTTATTCACCACGACGTATACATACAATTATTCAAGTTCACCATAGTACATCTTGATCCGTGATCCTGGATCCTTGAATATAGATCTGGACAATGCCATGACGAGGTGAGAGTGGAACGAGTGAGCCGACTGCTGGCTATTGAACATTGAACATTGAACATTGAACATTGAACATTGAACATTGAACATAGACGAGAGACAACAGGCTATCTATGTAATAAAATATGCATAATCCACAGTGTCCAAAGTCTACAGTCTACAGGTTTCGTTTATAGTCAGTAGTATTCTGAATCCTGAGTCCTGAATACGGAAGTGGACAATGAATATGCTGAATACGAACCAATAGCTTTTAATTTTTTCCTCAGACCTATAAAGAAGAAAAATAGAATCCTGGAGCGATGTATTGTCCGACAACGCGTGACCAAAACCTGTTTATATGGATACTCGGATCTTCTGCATGCATGCGTATTCACACTCTTATACTAGTAGAAACCCTGGCACAAATGAGTGCCTGCGTCTAAAATCTAAAACAGCAGCCCTTTCTACGACTAATTCATTGGATACTTGTTTCAGTTGTAAAAACGCCTATTATTCCTTCTATCAAATACATACATATGTAAATAAGTAAAACTAGTTTTCACTGGGCGCACTGGACACTGGACAAAAAACATAGACAAAAGAACTACAAGTCTAAAAGTCTAGAATCTAGAATCTAAAATCTCGACTCTATAAAAATCTGACCAGCCGGTGTCCGGCATCCGGCATCCGGCACCTTGGTCAATACAATGTACCATTTCAATTGGAATGTCCGTTCAGCACCACAATAAACCTGATTCTTGATTTTACTCATGCTAAATTACCTCTGAATGTCACGGTCAAACTACTAGACTATAGACTAAAGACGTAACCTATTGATTCTTGATTCTATCAGCTATGGTTTGGCTTGACTTGGCTCGGCTCAATCTGTCTTGCCTGGATGTTTTTTTCTTACAAGTTCAATTTCCACTACAACTAAAACTATCTACGATCGACGATGTACACTGTACCGCCTGCTTCACAATTGACAACATTAGTTTGTTGAATTTTGAATCAGTTCCATTAGTTTGTTGTGTTGCGACTTGTGACGTGTGTCTTGAGATTGGAGATGGGAGACTGCTTAGATTTTCTCTGTAAACTTTTATCTTGTTCAGGTATTCACAATTGTTTCACTTATTTCTTTCAGCCAGCTTGATTTGTTGCAAAGGAGGTTTAAAGTTGAAAGTTGGAAAGTGGTGAGAGGAAATACAAAATTAAAATTGAAAATGTGCACGGAATTAAAAATTGAAACATGTAAACCTCAGGAGGTGTAAATTGGAACTGGGAGGTTATGGTTTAGAGTTAAAATGCATCCTTGTTGTTTGTTATTCTTCCTTAAGGATTTTAAATTTAGGACCCTCAGCCAGAATCAGAGAGTGAGGGAGACTTAGAGACTGTAAGTCTCTCTCCACAGCAGGGATCTGTCGATATCTACATGTACGTTGTATAATATGCATTAAACATGCTGTACTGTAGGTTGTAGGTTGTAGATATATTATAAAGCATAGTGTGTATCTGTGTCTGTGACTGTATCTGTGTGTGAATCATATGTACCAAAACTACATGCATGTATACATAGATGTTTAGAATTTAGAATGTGATGTTAAAAATTTTTTGTCGCTCTAATTTTAAACCCTTTTGATACACAAGTTTTTGGGTGCTATCCCTTAGAAAAGTGAAAAGGTCCAGATGGTGGTGGTTTTATTCCTAAATGTCTATGAATACGCATGAGGTGGCTTCCCAAAAGTGTAAAGTACACACAACACACAACACACTACACACACACTCTTTTATACATATTTCATATCGATATTTTATCCACACATGTAAACGTACATACGGTATACATTATACATTATACATGTCTACTACAGGTTTAAAAAAAGATGATGATTTAGAGTTTAGAGAAGGAGAAGATTCCTTAGTGTGGTGCTTTTTAAAATATGTACGTAGAATAAAAGTATAGGATAAGGTACCAAAGGGTTCCACGTTCTTTAGCATAGTTGAGCACACAGTCATACTGAATTTTGTCGTACATCTTTCTCTATCGGTTCATGATTCCATAGCTGTGACAAACACCTCAGTGTGCATAACTATGTTTATATTTGCTTCATGATGAAACATAACAGCTTTCTATTTGGATCTTGTGTGGATAAATAAATAAGAAAATATGCGTAAATATTAAAATTTGATGCACTATGATCTGTATGATTTGATTTTACTCAGCTCAAGTTTTTGTGTCCAGTGTTCAGTATCCAGTTTTCAGTGTCCAAAAGTAAACACAAACAAGCCATAGCAATTTTTTTACTAAGACAAAATCCACTGTAAATACTAAATACTACTGGGTCACAAAATTTCAACTATTGTATATCTTCTATATTCAGTATCATTTGAAATTTGGAAGTTGGTTAAAAATGTGCTTTTATAAAATAAATCTGGCAAAACTTGTTTTCATCTACAAAATGTTCTTTGAAATTCAAATGTCGCTTGGTTTTTGGTGTTTGGTAGGTACTTGACAAAAAATCCAGTGCTTCTTTAAATTTATCTGACAATGAGTTTTTATTACGAACCTAAATGCATACCACGCAGATATTTTTCCATCCATATTTTACACCTTTATCCTGGATTTTTTAAATGATGATAACCAGGATGTATTTTTTAATTCAAGTTTTTAAAAACTTGCATTAAAAATTGTCACTGCAGTTTGCAGTTGCTACTTTGTACGTAAACATTAACAACGATAATGATCCAAAATACTATAGATTCATAGATAGCTTTTTCTGGTAACCGGTAACTACACAGTAAGCAGTAAGCAGGAACCAGGAAGCAGGAGGACGGAATGCGACTATAGACTACTGATACAACGAACAGCGATAGAAACAAAGAGGAAGCACACTGTCATCAGCTGTTCTGCAACATGCTACCGCTGTATAATGTATAACACATTATACAGAAATGGCTGAGGTTCAGATTAAAATGCAACATGGTGCTTGATACACAGATGTATCAAAGTATTGTTTTACCATGGTTCACAATACTATACAATACTATACAATATAAGATACATAGTGGAGGAATGAACCGTAATCAAGGCTTCATATTGTAATTGTACATAAGGAACGTATAAGCACGTATCATTTTCTATTCACTCCGCTGAATACTGAAAGAATTCTGTCTCTCTTGCATATATGCTAATTATACTTTTGGTAAATAATGAACAAAATATCCATCTCCACATCGAGGCATCCAGGTGCTTACTCTTTCTCTGTTTCTCGGATGTATTCCTGTCTTTTTTATTTAGTACATATGTATACGGTGAAAAATTCAAATCATCTCCCTTCTTCTGTATTTACATATGTATATTATTTTCTGTACTGTATGTTTTAAAATATGCAAAAGAGAGGACAGTCAGAAAATCCATGTTTGTCTCTCCATTCTCGATTCTCGATTCTCAATGTTTTGTGTACTTTCCCTATCTTCTTCCATCTCTTGATATAAACTTCCTCTTCAAGTCCCTTTTACTCAGCCTTCTCTCTCTGTCTCTGTCTGTTTTCCGTCGCGCTCGCCTCTCCAGTTTTTTATGTCAACTTTGAAATTAAGCATGCCCGCATATATATCAGTACGTGATAGATAGATGCATATTATATTATGTTATGCATGCGTACTAATCAAGGAAGTATTAAGCACGGATATTTACATATGTTTATTTACGACTATCCTCTAGTCTATTCAAAGGAACACGAACCAACAACCAACAACCAACTCTATTCTACTGCACAGTCCACGTCCACTGCTTACGGCTTAACCCTTCGTTTTATTCTAAATCCAAGTCCAAGTTCAAGCTCCAAGCTTCCATCCCACATTTGAATATCAATAGTCATTCATTCATTCATCCATCCATTCACATCCCGTTTTTTGTGCTGGAACATTGTCATCGTCAGCATATCAAAATACAAACATGGAAACAAAATAGGTACACCTTGAAAATCCATACATTTCTGAATAAATTAAAGGAGACAGTCCACACACCTTTAATGATCTCTAATCTTCAAGTAGTATCAACATTCAAATATCTACAAGGGTTTTCAACTTTACGTTTTCCATTTTTTTTATCCAAATGTAAATGTGTAGTCAGTAGTCAGTAGTATTCTATTAAATGAGGTTTTTAATACTCAATCTACTCAATATGCAAAATACATAAAGTCTACAATTTTGATATTCAAATTTTAAAGCATGAATTTATACTTTTACATTGGTAAAAAATAATAATAACAGTAATTTCAGCTCTTCATGGACTCGATTTTCGACCACCATAATTTTCGATTGATCGAGAATCGAGAGGCAGAATAAAATACAAAAAATAAAGTTACTCCTTTCTGCACACGGTAAACGGTATACGGTTCAAACTGACGAATTGTACATTGAACATTGTAAATTGAACAGAGAACAGAGTGACGGATTAATACAAAATAATATGCAAATCAGAAATGAGACCTTTAACAGGAAAGAGTAAAGGTTGAAAATTTTGAAGAGGAAAAAACAGGAAAGGTTATTATTTAACATATTGTATAATGTATCTGCATAAAGAAGAAAAGGAAATGATGGATAGGGTTGAGTATGGAGTATGGAGCATGGAGGATGTTGCATTAAAAATATCATATCACATCCCATCATATGAGATCATATCATATAATCAGATGGTGACCATGTGTGTAGATTCAAGGATTCAAGGATTCAAGAGATGCAGATACGTGCCTTGTACTGCCCCGAAGAATATTATATGACAATCACCTGAATGCTGAATGCATAAATAATAAATATGTACTGAAAATACAAAATGCCAAATAGATAGAGAATAGAGATACATTGAACCTTAAAACCAATGCAGATGAATACAATGACAATGTACGTACATCCAAAGAGTCTCAACTCTCGATCCTAAATTCTCAATGATTTGCCCCAAGTAGGACGTGTACAAAAAAAACATAATATAAAATAATAAAAAGCAAAATAATTCTATACCCTTTTTCCAGGACCCAGGACTCTTGAATCAATTTATATCATTTAAATATGAAAGCGTCAAGACGTAAATACTTATACCCGGCCGAATGGCCGAATACACAAAAAAATCTCACGTCCCAAACACACATACTCTACAATTTACAATGTATACATTTGTCCTGTGTCTGTGTATCTGTGGATTTTTGTAAGAGTACATAATGATTTAGTATTTTATAGGATATTCAAATGATACGGTTGCCCTAAAAAAATGCCGGATCGGACGGACGAGACCAACCAAAGTATTGACATGAACATCCTCATCCTCGTCCTCATCAGACCTAAAATTCTAAATTTTAGTGCCAAACTCATCATGCCTGTAGCATGACGTCGAATGTCGAATGCTTTGGTATAGTATTCAATTTTCTTCATTCTTGATACTTTTATACCACAATGTACATTGTACATTATGTATGTAGAGGACGAGGTAACAGAAGAAAAACAGTGCTAGCATCTGCATAGCTGGAACCGAAACTGGCACTGGAATGAATCGAAAATGGAAACTAAACGGAACAATATGCCTGGATCTCAACACATGTGTGTACATACAGAAGCTATTTTACTATTTCACATTATTAAATAGGGAACAAAAACGTGTTGCATAGAATTAAAAGGATGAGAGAAAGAAAGGAAAAAAGAAAAGAGAGGTTTTTTAAGGGACGATGGGAATACTAATAATAATAATGCTGATGATAATGTAGAATGTAGATGGAAAGGAACCCTTAGTTAAAATGTTCAACCCTTTTCCTCCACATCACATCACGGAGTAATAATAATAATAATAATAATACGTATACCTTCGACTCGACTCCTGCATCATCATCATCATCACGGTCATTATGCATGCATATAATATGAATATGAGTGTAGGTACTCATGTACTCATCCTTGATCCTTAGATGAACTTATGGATGGATGGAAGGCTCCCATTCGTACCTACAAACTATACACACAGTGTGAAGCCACGACAGGGATTCTTCTCCTCTACCACTACCACTAACAAAACTAAGGATATGCATAACATGACATGACATTGTGTATAGAAATGGCTCATGCTTATGCATATATCAAGATGCATGGTTAATAGGCTTGCATATTGAACAGTATAGAGTATAGAGTGTAGAGTGTAAGGATGGAAGGTACCCAGTAAAAATCTCTGGCTCAGGAATAAATTGGAATTTTACATATCTTCCAACCAGAACTGTTTATGCATATTCAATTCATCCAGTCAGTCCTCATCTTACCTTCTCATAGTCATAGTCATAGTCAAATCATTATTTCCTCACTACGTAACCAGCTAAACCGAGCTCCTCGTCTCACCTACTTTTCATTTTATTAGCAAGTACGCAACGAATGATCATTTTCCAGTAATTTACCAGTATACGTTCATTGGTTCTTGGATCAATCATGTGTTTTTTCCATATGATCAAGGTTAATTACTAATTATTATTTTTTTACCTGTTTGGTCATTGGTGCTGTTTTTGTTTTTATTTGTGATTGTGTAACTTTGTGATTTTATTTTACGTATTTTTGAAAAACTTGACATGCAATATTCACTATTCAGTTTGTTTGTTGTTTGGGTTTGTGCTTTGTGTTTTGTGTTCTCTATGTGTTGGTGCAATACGACGTATGATGCATGTGAATTGGGAGTATTTGACATGTTTTTTACATTACGTTCAGTTCTTCAGTTGCTTCCACCATCCAAATCCAAATACACGAGAGAAAAATGGACTGTGCTCTACATTCTACATTCTATATTCTACATTCTACATTCTACATTGGACGGGATTGCATTGGATTTTGCCATCAATCGATGGATGTTTGTTTGTCTGTGGATGTATGGATGTACACACAAAAGTGAATGTGTTTTGGTCTTCCTGGGGAATGTGAATGTGAATTCCTGATTTCAGATTTCAGATTCTTTCCAGTTTCCAGTCAACTAAAGAAGGAGAACAAGTTGAATGGATGGGAAAATGTGCCAAAAGATAGCTGGAATAAAGGAAAGCATAGAGAGGAAGAGGAGGAGACAGTATCCAAAGGATGAGAATTATGTGCCCTGTGATTTTCATTCCTTTGTGTCCTTAATATCCGTATATTTGGAAAGTTGTTGAGGAACGGATATAGGATATTTATAGGATATATCCACATTCAACTCAAGTTTGCGTCAGTTTGGTTCGGTCTGGCTTGGCTATTTACTATTTACTAGCGAAAACCCAAGGGGAAATGGACTCAAATGCGGGCAGCTTACATGTATCTATTTTTGTCTGCTTGTAGTTTCTATCACTGTAACGTCTGTAGTCTGTACGGTATAGTTCATAGTCCATTGGACAAGTCTCAACTGTAGTCTGGTGTAGCGTTCTGTCATCTTGATTCTGGATTCTGGATTCTAGATTCTAGATTCTATCTCGATTGTTCTACATACACTTTGAATTACGGACATCTAGATTCTATCTTGTAGATTTTAGATGTATCTATGATCTACGACGACTGTTCGGTTTTAGTTTCAAATCCTGGAATCAAACTAGTCAAAGTCCGAGTTTCCAGTTGCGACTTGAAAATATGAAAACAAGAGTAAATAATCTCGACAAAATGCACGATACTTGACTGACTATTGACTATGTTTAGTACCTTTCCCCTCTTTTTTATGATAAGTGTAGATTTTAGATTTTACGATAAATCGAAGGCTGGAGACTAAAAACTCAAGACAATTCAAAATTTGAATTTTGAAAGAATAATAAAAAGTTTGAAATTGCACCACAGTATTTATTTTTTTACTGCCCATCCCTATAAAATGATATATAATGTATAATATTTTTTGCTTTATTTACGAGTTATGAGGAAACCACATATCGTATCAAATATTTGAGTTTTGAATTTTGAATTTTGAATTTTGAACCAAGGCCAGATTGTAGGATTTTACCCTTCTATTTTCATTTCGACTTTATTATGATTGAATCTGTGTGCAGTTCGTAGTACACACTGCACAATGTACATCTATAGACGTGAATTTATGCATTACATAAATAAATTCAAATGTTATTTACATTTATTTTTCAGTTCAGATTTGAGGTCTCTGCTCTTTATTTTTTGTTTTTGCCTGATGCATCATGTAAAAACGTCTGTTATCTTGTATCTTTTGCACTCTTTTTTCAAACTATAAAAAGAAATCCAAAGCAAACCAAACCGAGCCAAAGAAACGAGCACTTTTTACATTTTTTGTTTACTGTTTTACATTCCTGAGTTATGAATAGAGAATCACGTGCATTGTAAATTGGTATCACAATCATTTACTTTCTGACAGCGTTTTCTTCGAGTCTTCCATTCTTCAAGTCTGCAAGTGTCTATTTTTCTTACGTTTCAATTTTGGAAATCATCAAACATCAACGATCAACGACCAACCTTCAAAAACTTCAATAAGACAACCTCAATTTTTCTGGTAAGTTTTTACAAGCACTAATATTTGATTTTGTATGTGTTGGATCGAGTACATTTTCAGAGCAAATGTACATGTAGTGAAACATTTCTGTCCTGTTTATGAGAATCATGAATGACTATGGTTGATGTATGATGTATGGTGTTTGAAGTATGAAGTATGAAAAGCGAACCAAACACAACGTATTTACTATTTCCTATTTACACATGAACCATTCCAATTTTCAGTTGTTCATAAACTCAAAGTCAAAGTCGATTAGAAATTGAAGATTGGGCAGAGGCGTGAAAAACATGTTTCTATTCAAGTGCACATAAATTTTTTGACATGTACGTATCAAGTTAGTTTAAAATTTTGAGAGAACTCACCGGTCACCGGTCACCAGCTTTTACTGTTCAATGATGGGACGTGAATTTTGATTGATTCATAACATTTTTGTCCGCCCAAACACTATTTGCTACTCGACACACGTTACACGATAAGCATATGGAGGAATGACTCGAGTGTTTTACAAATACATTAGTCCTTATCATTATTCCTATTGTTGTTGCTGATGTCGATTAAAAACAACTTTTTTATTCAGGACATAAACATTAAACATAAACAGAGATGGATAAAAAATCTCCCAAAGCCAAAGCCATTGCTTTTGCTACTATGTTCAATGTTCAAAGTTCAACATGGACAATAAAGAGAGATTTTTTATAAAGAAATTCAAAAATTGGATGTACAATATACTGAATGCTGTATACACGTATCTCTATTTGTGTTTGTGTGCGGAAGGTTAAGAACAAAAAGTGCCGAGTCATCTCCAGTTGAAAATGAACTTTTTCATTTTTTTTCTCTGTTGCACCCAAAACTCTAAACTCCAAACTCCAAACCCAAACCAAAATTTAAACTGTTACGATGTATAAAAAAATCGGGGTGTAGATTCTAGATTGTGGATACTTGCAACTTACAACATATAAACAAATGCAGACTGCACAATGTACCATACATGTATGTAGCACAAAGTCATGATTTTAAATTCTAAATAAACATTATATTGAACAATGGCCGGATTGGGAACTCTGGCCAGTACATACATAAAAAAATGAGGGAGAAGATACAAAATGTCGTGCATACAGCATACTGCATACAAGCTACCGCTAACAATTTACAATCTCCAACACAATACATAATAAATGTACATGTGCGTGTATGTGTGGGCTGTTTTTGTTGTGATAGAAATATTATTTATGAGACGGCCTTTGAATGTTTGAATGTTTGAATGTTTCAGTCATCCCAAGGAAGGAAAAGAAAAGGAGGAAAAAATGAAAATGCCCGACTCAATTTAAACCGTGTTGAACGTTGGCCAAAAAAACTAGTCAAAAGGCACAAGGCACAAAGCAAAAAGATATAAAGAGAGAGAGAGAGGAAAAAAGAAAGAGGTTTCGCCTCTACCTCTTTTCCGTCTTTCCATCTTCATCTTTGTCTTCGTCTTCATCTTCTCATGATAGTTTATCCACCGCCATCAGAACCAGAACCTAAGCTATAGCTTCGTTGGTTTGGTTCTTTTACCATGGTTTTTTCCCTTGTTCTTATTCAAAACTTGTACTGTTTTCCAGTTTTTCCTCCTCCTTGTCATAAACATAATACCGCTGCATATAAGCATGAATACGTATAATCCAGTACAAAGAGCAAAGAGGTTTACAGTTTCAAGTAAACAGATGACAACTTTTCCAACTTGTAACATAGGATGCCATAATCGTCAGTTGCCCAAAATCGTAACCTTTGCCCATCTCATGCCATCCCATTTCATTACGTAAGATAATAGTGTAGAAAGTCAGTAGTCAGTACAACATACAACATGCAGTCTAGGGTCTAGATTATTATGGTCCGCTTCAAAAAGAAATGGCAATACATATTTGATGGTGACTGCGGACATAAAATTTGCACAATGGTGAATATATCAAGGACGAAACACCTTTATTCAAAATACTATCCTCATAAATGCACCCACATTCCACATTCTACATATAAGCATTTCTCGATCCTCGGTTCTCGGGTTTTGGTTGAGGGGAAGTAAACAGTAAAATAGAGAAGAATATCCGTATATGACTCGTTACTCGTTTCACTGTAACTCAACTCAACATCAACATCCAAATCCACAGTTCAGCTTTAGCTTTTATTTTATGTCCCTGCTCGGAGTTTGGAGTTTTGAGTTTTGAGCGAGGCTGTAATGAGGAATGTAAAAAATTTAAATTCAAAAGGGCAGTGGAAACTGTCGTCAATAATTTAGTATGAGTATTGGTGGCTCTTGCTCCTGTTTCTGTTTTTCTTTTTGACTCTGGTAGTTTGAATTGTCTTGCTATTTCTTTATGAATCGTCAGGGAATTGAAGTAGACACTAGACACATACACACTCAAAATCTCACAAGGGATTGAAGAAAAGAAAGGAGTTGAATGTCCAACTTTCCAACTTGCCATAGTCATCGTCATCCTCATCGTCATTGCCATTGGAGTTACCGTTCACGTTCCCGTTTTCATTGTGAATGTCGTACGAGGAAAGAGAATTGTGATGATGGAGAGAGGTCGAAAGGCAAAAGAGGGGAGGACGAACGTAAAGTAGCCACATCTAAATAAATAAGACTCATATGGAACGGAGCATTGTACATTGTATTGTGCAGTATTTCATACAATACATAAATAATATGTACACTACACACTATACACATTACACATGTCGGCAACCCGGCAAGGCAGTGGCTGTGGTAGTCGGAGAAAACAGAGAGAACATATATCTGAAAGGAGAAAGAAAGAAAGCGGAGGAAAAGTATGTATGTGGAAGAATGGATAGCATAAGTGTCCAAACATTGTAAAGTCATTGGTGTAGAAAAGATGTCGATGTGCATATGCAGAAGGGAATATAAAATTGGTTGAAGGAGGTCGTTCTCCTTCTCCTTCTCTCCCTTTCTCATCCGTTCTCTCTGTTTCTGTTTCTATTTTCAAAGTCGGCCCACTCGTTCAGAATGGATAAATGTAAAATAAAAGAAGAGAGAGAGACAGAGAGAGAGGAGTCCATGTGTGTGGAATTTCTTCTAGAATCTAGAGTCTAGGATCTAGAGGAAACTCGTAATTTTATTTCTTGCCTTGAGAGCATATATTTAAGTATGTACACTTTTGTGCCTGATACATGATGTGATATACTGTAATATTATTATGTAAACCTTCGTCTTCATGGTTTTCAGAGTGGTCGCGCCAGCATGTTCCATGTATGCAAATAACACAACACAATACAAGACAACATAAATAGAGAATGTCGTGCAAAAGGACCAAGGAAAAGTAAAAGGAGAAAGAGGAACAGTTGGCCATGTGTAGAGTGTAGACGGTAGACTCATAATGCCTTTCTGCATACTATGATAGGAGCATAATGGACATACGGGGAAAATAGTTTCTTGTCGCTTGGGTGGATGATGATGATGGTATGAGGGAGAGCAATAGGCAGGCAATAGTAATAGCAATATATATTTATAATATGTATATTATTACACAAGTACTCTTGATATTGTTATTATTATTGTCATTTTACTATAGCCCTGTACAGTGTACACTGTACAGTGTAGAGTACACAAGATGCGGATTGAAGACCAGTCACCAGTCACAATAAAACTCCTTCCGTTTCCCATCTTCTCGGTCTCTTCCCACGTATCCCTTTCCTTCAAATCTTCAAATGTGATATAAAAGAAACAGATTAGAGAATAATGCATATGGAATAAAGAGGAAAAAACTGTAGGCTGTACACTGTACACTGTAAACTGTACATTGTAGGGTAGAAGATGGGACATTCCTGTATTTTTACCTAGCGAGACACATATTACACATTACACACAGACACGTAGTGATCTTAAGCTGGACTCTATTTTCTATTTATGTAAATATGTAAACAGTACCCTGTACACTGTACGTTGCATCATATATCCCAATAAATTTAAATATTTAAAGTCCAATGTACCTATGTAAAATGTACAATGTACAAGGAACACGGAAGAAAAAGTGAGAGGCGAAAGGAAAAAGAAAAGTAGACATAAACCTGAATTGTACCATGTAAAGTGTACAATGTACAATATACATGTATCGTAAATGTGTGCATAAGGCCGGATTTTGTTGGTCGTCTCATCTTGAAGAGGTAGAGTTTTATTTGCGAACTGCGGTTCCAACGAGATAAAATTTTAATTTGAGGAGAGTCTGTCTATCTCGAGCATCGTGCATCGTACATGGAGCATGGAGCATTGAGTATACTCTTTCTTTTCTCCTTTCACCCGTCGTCTCTTCTGTCTTCTGGCTTGTCTTCTGCCTTCTACTGGTTCGTCAGCTTCTTTCTTTTCCCTGAGAGCGAGTGAAGGAGTTAAGGAGTGAGAGAGAAGGAGAGGAAAGAGTCTAACTGTAAACTGTACGTTGTACGTTGTACGTACCCGGATGTTCTCCTCGGTTTCCTATAACTTGTAGTAGAGATCAAACATTTGTACTCATGCATACAGATTACACATGCAATAACATTAGAAAATGGGCAAGTTTTCGGGCTCTCTGGCTGTGCTCTGCTGTGCTATAATATATTGTGCATATTGTTCTGTAGTCTGTAGTGTGTAGTCTTGGTTGCACAAGAAAAAAGTTTGTTTCTAGTTTCTAGGACCATCTCCGGACTCGATTGAATCAAGTGAAATTAAATGCCAGTCATAGTCATATTATACGTATAGACATGCATAACAACATGTAAAGGAAGAACATATGTAGAATGCAATGGAAGAGTGGGAGATGGTACATGGGTTGAGATGCCGGGCATTGACGAGTGTATATTGTGTATTGTGTATAGATGGATATATTATATGTTTGCATGTGTGTGTGTTATGTGTTATGTGCCTGTGTTTGAGAGAGAGCTGACAGTGGAATCAGACCCGTGAGTGGCAGAAAGGGCGTGTTAGGAAATGACTGGTGGCCATGTTAGTGGTCATTATTGGGAGGAAAGCGCACACTCGCATGTTTCCCCCGCACACTGTGGCAGGTTCACGAGATCCGGAATCGATCGCATTCATCTGCCTGCTGATGCCCGAGTCGTCCATGTAGAATGTAGAATATAGAATCCAGAATCTAGAATCTAAAATGTATAGTGTAGATTGTGTGTGGAGAGAGAGACAGAGACAGAGACAGAGAAATAGAGGAACCAACAGAAGAAATATAAGAAGTAGCATTAGTAGTGGTAGTAATAGTAGTAGTAGTGGTGGTGGTAAAAGAAGAAGAGTGTAAGAGTGAGGGAGAAAAAACTGTGCAGGGATAGAAATATCCCTCGGGTGTGAAAAATGAACTGGCTGCTGGTAGGTCTCCGAATTTCTTCTCCTTTATCTCCAACTCCAACTCCAACTCAAGCTCCGGCTACAACAACTTCGACTCTTACTCTTACTCTAACTCCTTCCATCTATCTCTTTCTCCAAATATATACATCATACCCGACCAGACCAGACCAGACCAGACCAGATATATGTATAGAATCTACAATATAGAAATAGAAACCGCCTGACAAAGTACACAACTTTTCTTTCTTCCACACTCCACACACATACATCTTCAACATACATTATACATGCATATGGTCATGCATAACATTTTTCCTTTTTACGCTGGACGTCAACTCAGCTCAGCTCAGCCCAGCTCGCTTCAGTTCAGTTCAGTTCAGAATGAAAATGAGAAAAAGACAAAGAAGTAGCAGAACAGAGTGGAGTAGAGTCACTACCACTGGAGGATCCCTCATCATATTTCATCTGACGTCATAGGAATAGATTAAGTCCCGGCATGTTCTGACCGCAGAAGAAAACTACATGTACATACATCTACTTCTATTTTCTATAGATATATCCACAATCTACAACACACAATGCACATGCATGGAGAAAACTTTAATTCTTCTTGTTATTCTTCTTCTCCTCGTCTTATAGAAATTTTCCTTTCCTTCGCTTTTTCTCGTCCTTTCCTTCTCTCCCTCTCTCTGGTCTCCTTTCCCCTGGTCTACACTCTACACTAGTTGGCATAAGAAGACGTGGAACATTCCTGATAAATGGCTCTAGACTCTAGACTCTAGACTCTAGACGTTAGATTCTAGACTAAAGGTTCTTCTCATTTATTTCTAATTGCCAAACATTGATTCTCCAAGACGGCCTGTCATCCACCAAACCCGCTACTTCCACTTCCACCTCCACTTCCACTCTCCCATTTTCCTCATATACTTGTATCCAAATATGATATAGTTCACAAATAATAAGCATACGCATTACGCATATGATGTATGATGTATTGTCTAAAGCACGAGTTTTCATTTCACCCTACCGCCACAAGCAAGTATCTACTGAGATTCTAGATTCTAGTGGCAAACAAATCTTACGTGGCAGTCAATGGACTCTCTGAATATTCTCTTTCTTAAAAGAAGGAAGAACACGGAGAAAAGCTACCTCAGCTCGACTCAGCTCAATTTGGAGAAACGTAGCACCAGAATGTAGATATTTCATTTTCTCTACACTCTACACTCTACACTCTACATTTATTCAAACCACTTCCTTCCTTTTTCTTCAAACATCCAATATATATATTGAATATAATATATTCAACATCCTGAGACGAACCTCCAACTGTTCTTCCTTTCCTTACGACTTCCGTGGACTGTTCACTCTTTACTGTTCACCTATGTCAACAACAGTATTAACAGTAACAATTTATAATTTACCTCAGGATTCAGAATGAACAGTGAAGAATGAAAACACGGATAAAATAAAATGATGAATAATGAAAAAATAAATCATGAAAAAAATAAATAAATTTTATAATTAGAAAAACGTTCCTTTTCCCTTTTATTCAGATTTATTTTTAGATAGGGTTTTAGTTTTTATTCAGGATTCGGATTCAGGATACTAAACTCTACAGAGTCTAGAGTGCAAACACTTGAATTTGTGATGGGACAGACACAGACACTCATCTGTTGTCCATCATATCTATCTACTTTCTACAGTTGACAGTAGGGAAAGTATTTTACCTTCTGAAACATGTACAATCTAGAATCTAGAATCAAGAATGTACATGATACACAGGAGCGTGTTACTATTATTTGATGGTTATTGTGCGAGTATTACAGCTGTAATTGTGTACAATGTGAGAATAAACGGTAACGTTTATGCAGGAGTTGTAAAGCATAAATCTAATTTGTAATCCGGAATTCAGGATCTAGAATCTAGAATCTAGAATCTAGAATTGAGGAAAAGCTGAGGCTGAAGAAGAAGTAAAAGATGAAGCACTCTATTAAACTATAAATGGAGACTTTGTTTGAGAATCTCCAGCATCTCACAACTTACATTTCGCATCTCTCTCCAAGCTACAACTAGAAAGAGGGAACAAAGACAAGAACAGTGTTGTACTTGTTAGTTAATTAATTAAATATATCTTATACATATTCCTATTCCTAATATGGCAACAAGTAGTTTTAATAAATCTTGACAATTAAACTCCACATTTGTAGACAATGAGAATCAAAACTCTCTCAAGTTAAGTTGGACCAGAGTTTGAGTTTCAGTTTGAGACAAGAGACAAGTCAGAGTTCAAGTTGGAGTTGGAGTCAGAGTCAGAAGGAGACTTTAGAATTTAGAAGCTGAACCAAAACTAGAACTAGAAGCAAAAGCAGAGGACGAAGAAATTTAGTTTTGACTGGATATGAGTTGAACGTGTAAGGTGTACGGTGTACGTTGTACAATGTACATGTTTCTATAGGAGAAAAGAAGATGTAGAAGAGAAATAGAAGTAAATGTTTCTACATTCTAGAATCTAGAATCTAGAATCTAGAATCTAGACTCTAGAAGTACGTTGTAGAATGAGATGTGAGAATGAGAGTGAAATCTAGAGGAGAAGAAAGAACATCCGAGTTGCAAAGTTGACAATGAAAACTAAAGGTTTCCGCTAAGATCAACGTATTCATTTGCGCGCCCGTTAACAATGTGAAAGAATTAGGTACATGAGCGTAAAGTTAGTCAACTTAAGTCATAACCCAGAAGAAAATGAGCGCTTACAAATTCTCTCTACAAAATGATTAACCTTCACTGAAAAGTTTTAGACTCCGTTTTGAGACTTGAGACTTGAATCGCGAATCCTGAGTCGTGAGTCTTGGAGTAGGAGAAAAACTCTCCTTCACACTCTTTCTCTCGGTTAACTTTCCCTTTCAAAATGTTGTCTTGTTCAAGAGGAGTTCTCTCGTTCTCTCTTGCTCTCATTCTCTCGTCGTCTCGACTTTTCGTCTTCTAGTCCTCTCATCCTCTCATCTCCAGAATCCATCTATCTGTATTCCCTTCCTCGTCTTGGTTAGATCTTTAGATCTCCAAGAGAATGTGAAGAAGAAGTAGCAACAATTTACATCATCCATTCCAGTTCCAGTTCCAACCATTTCATTTCAATTCGAGCTACATAACATGTTCTTGAATCTTGAATGGACATGTATTATCCATGGTAACTTTCAAACGTATGTACAATGTGCATTATACATTGTACATTGTACATGCTACAGGCTACACAGATTTCTATGCTAAATGTGCATGTATGTAGCTAGCATATGGCTGGAAACTAGGAACTGGAATCAACTTATCTATTTATGGGAAACTTAATTCTACCTCATAATCTTACTTAAAAGCAGCAAGGTTTGCATCTTTTCCCTTTTATCCGATACATACAAAACACAAAGCATAGCAAAATCCTATGCACCCATTTTCAACCTTTGTCAAATTACGAGAGAAAAGGAGAAATAGAGAAACGGAGACGGTGAGACGGTAGACACGAGATTGAAAATAGAATTAGAATGAAATAAAACATAAAACAGGTACTTTCCACTCTCTAAAGTATATTCAACTACCTTAAATTGTTGTCCTGGAATTTAATTTCCAAGGCTTGACGATTTGTCCTCTCTATTTCTTCTGCTTATTCATGTTCGTGTCCATTTCCATTTCCACGAGTCTAGTTTGGTCTAAATATAAGCATAGTTTCAAACATAAGTTTGTGGTTCTTTGGAACTCTGGAACTCTGGATTTGTAATCTGTAATTTGTATATCAAAAGCCATGATCTTGTGATTGTAATTGAAACCTTTGACTTGCTTCAACTCCTTTCAACTCCTTTCAACTTCAAAGCCCATATTTATATTGCATTAAAAATACAGAGGAAATACAGAGAAATATTGCACCACTTTTACAAAGTTCAAAATTCAAAAATTCATATCTTTCAGTATTATTTTACAGCAGTTTTCATGATATGAAATCGATGCATATCGTGGGCCTCGTTTTAAAAGCGAATCCGTCCTGTGTATTATAAATGGAACGGATTCGCTTTTAAAACGAGGC
>JAQGBH010002104.1:0-26693 GCA_034698265.1 Sminthurinus aureus | reverse complement strand
CGCATGCGTAGTGATGACGGACGGACGGATCTGGTCAGACTAATAGGGTAGCTAGCTTCGCTGCACTACCCTAAAAACATGGGAATTGTACGTTTGAAATTTTTGGTACACCCTAGTATACAGGGCAATTCATTCCACTTAGAACTTGGGTCGGATTGTGGATGTTGGATGTTAGACAAAAAAGAGTGGAATGGAAAATGCTTCAGGTTGTAAAAAGAGTATGTCGGTAAAATACAAAGTAGAGATAGCAAATCTAAAATATACAACGCCCATCCTGATCATCACTTTCAATGTTTCAATATGATCCATTTATCCTTTTTTCCCTTGTTTTTCTACATATTTGGTACTTCTTATATCGTACCTGGACTAGAATCTAGAATCTAGAGTCATGTATGGAACTTTCATGTATGAAAAATATAAAAATCACAAGGGTTTTTAATGGAATATTTCTTGATTTTTTTTACTTTGATTTTTCTCAGGATGTATCCCACTTTTGATCCAAATAATGCATCCAAATTCTACAACAAATTTGGAATCACTGCCCTCGGCAGAGACAAAAAGTAGAGCTGCCAGAGCCCTAAAAAATATTGTACATTTCAACCTGGATGAAAAAATGAAACGCAAGGAAATCCGAGTTCTTCGTCTTTTGGAGACGATCCGGACTTTTGCAAGTGTCGCTGCCGCTGTCACGTCTTCATCTCCACGTAATTTTTCATTTTTACAACATACACTAGAAAATGCAGAATGCAGTGGCAATGGCCAATCTACTCTTTGGTTTACTATTCATTAATTTGCAATATTTTTTTCATGATTTACAGCGTCTGCACCTCCTCCTCATGCTCATCCTACGAGTAGTTGTACAGCCCTTATGAAACTGTCATTTGACGAGGAACATCGGAATATCATGTGTACATTGGGAGCGATTCATGCTTTAGCTGATTTAATTATTGTACGACTTGTGAAAATTCTTTCTTAATTCAATTTCATAATTCATGTACAATACTTTGTTGCAGAATTTTGACTGATTTGTGTATATTTTTTAATTTGTAATGTATTTTTTATTTACTTGTGTTTGTTGGATATGCTGCATCACATAACAGAGTGATCATAAACTTCATGGAGCTCACATGGAACTCTCCGACTCGACTGACTCAACAAGTGATCCTGGTGAAACTGGAAATGTTGAAACTGGATCAGGGGCAAACTTTGTAGACTGCATTACCATAAGACGATATTCCTGTATGACCCTCACAAACCTGACTTTTGGCGATGGGGTAAATAAGGCATTACTCTGTTCAATGACTGAATTTCTCCACTGTCTCGTTGCACAACTGGGCTTCCAGAGGAATGAAGATGTGGTTCAAGTGACTGCAAGTGTAATTCGTAATCTTTCTTGGCATGGTTCATCCGCCGCTAGACTCGCTCTCCAAAGTTCTCAAGCAGTTTCCGGACTCATGACAGCAGCACTAAGAGCAACCAAGGAATCCACTCTGAAAGCAACTCTCTCAGCTTTATGGGTAACTTTGCATTATGTATTTCGTAGTGTTCAACTCTAAATCTTTGTTCATCATTCGTCGTTCATCATCCTGTTTCAATTTTCAATAATTGTCATTTTATATTCATTGTGTATTTTTTTTATTCGCAGAATCTTTCTGCACACAGTGCTGCAAATAAGGTACAGGTTTTCAATTTTCAATCTACACAACACATGTGTATATCTGTATGTGTGTATTTTACGTTATGACTGTTTCTCCCTTGCTTTGCTGAAATCTGAAATACTTATGTTGAATTTTGTATTCTTTTGGCTTCAATTTTAGGCTGCAATTTGCTCAACGAACAATGCCCTTCAATTTCTCGTCAGCCTCCTTCGACCGGATCATCATCACCCGTTTTATCAACAACTTCACCAGCAAAATCAAATTCAAGGTCCAGGTCAAGGTCAAGTTTCAGGACCCATCTCTCGCCCATTTGACAAGTCAATGACAATAATTGAAAATGCTGGAGGAATACTTCGTAATATTTCCTCTCACGTTGCTGGAGTTCCACAGTACAGAAAGATTTTGCGAGAAGCACACTGTTTTGAAGCTCTTTTGAGTCAATTACGGAGCTCGAGTTTAACTGTGGTGTCAAATGCGTGTGGAAGTCTTTGGAATTTATCTGGACACGATGAGGTAACTTTTTTTCTTGGAAATTGGAATGCATTTGAAATTTAGAATTTGAGCTCAATAATAATTAATTTTACACAATGCTGCACATACATGTAATGATAATTATTCATGTTTTACAGGAAAAAAGAAGACTGTTAGAATTAAACGCAATGCCAATGCTGAAAAGTCTTCGTTTTTCAAAGGACGAGCGAATTAGTCAAGCAGCGACAGCTACCCTTCGAAATCTCCTAGCATATTTTGAGCAACAACAACAATTATTACAGCAACAACAGCTACAACAACAACAGCAGCAGCAAAAGGTTCATTCGAGTCGTTCTCTAGACTTGGAAACGGATCCGAATTCCCAGCAAAATACCACCAGTATTATTGAAAATTCAGACGTTGAAACTGTTGAAAGTGCAGATATACAAGAAAATGATTTGGAAATGGAAGAACAGGAACAAGAAGAAGAGGATGATGAACAACCGCTAGACTTGACAATAACTAGTTGTAAATCCAGTCCAATAAGAAAATTGAATCCACCACCTTTTCTCAACCCGCCCATCACATACAACGGAAGTGTTTCTGCTACTCGAAGTTGCCCGGATATTCAATTGAAACCGAGTCAAAATCATAATCAGCATCACCATCTTCAACAGCAACAGCACCATCACCTTAATCATCACAACTCACACTCCCGTCAAGCACAACCACAACAGCAACCGCAATTAGAAGCACATCTTCAAAATCACCCTACGCCAAAACTGGAAGGTTCCTCCGATGAAACCTTCAACTATTCTCTCAACTACGATGAAGAGGAAGATGAAAATGAAGTGGAGGATTTGGAGGAAGAGGGAAAACATGATCCAGAGCAGCAACAAGATTCAGTCCGTACTTTTAAAGAAGAAGGAACTCCACGATTTTCAAACGGTGGTTCTATGGTTGATTTAACTGTGGGAGGGTTGGGCATGGGAATTGGAATTGGAGGTCAACAAGTGGACACATGTATTCAATTTGAAGTGGAAAATACTCCAGCCGTATTCTCTCGAACGAGTAGTCTCAGTTCTATTGACAATGGAGAAGGTGGACCAGAAAGTAGAACACCTATGGAAAAAATTGATAAAATAAGTAACAAGAAATCAACTCTTGTAAATGATTCAGTTGTTTCAACTTCTGATCCAACTCCGATTCCAATTTCAATTTCAAGTCCAAATTCAAATCCAAACCCAAATACAACAGCTTCAACTTCAGCTCTTCTGCCTGGTTCAAGTCAATGCCAAATCCAAATCCAAAGTCGTGAAAAGCGAGTCATGTTTAGTGCAGATGAAACACCACTAATGTTTTCGAGATGTTCATCCGTTGCAAGTCTTGAGAGTTGTGGAGATTTAACGAATAATGGTCGTGAATCTGACTGTGTTAGTGAGTTTAGTCGACGTACCTCCGAAGTGGTTTCACCTTCGGATCTTCCAGACTCACCCAGAGAGTGTAAACCAACGAATAATCAACCCTATTTCAAAATCCCGGAAGCTGGAGAAGCTGAAGCTGATGAAGATAAGAAAAAGACTGCAACTACAACTAATGTTACGACTGATGAGCTCAAAGTCTTTGAAATGGAAGGAACTCCTTTTCTCATAAGTAATGCAACTTCTTTAAGTGATATTGTCGGTGAGTTTGTGGAGAGTAATAATCCATCTCAAGAAAAAGAACAACAACAACATCAACAACAACGAGAAGAACAAAATTCATCTCAATTGCAACAACAAAATCAACAAAAGGAAAGGAGAACCGATATTCACCAAGAGGAAGAGCTTCCAACTTCACATGAAAAGATTATTAAGACTGAAACTGTTGAAACAGAAACAGAAGGAAAAGTGCCCAAATCTACAGAAGAAGATGTCTGTGTAAAACCAATGATTAAAAATCAAAACATGACTGAAAACTCTAATAATGAAAATATTATTGATATTACGGATAATAATGATGCTGCTGATGATGATGAAGATGACCCAATTTACTCGGATGCCCAACTCTTACAAAAATGTATAAGAGCTGGTCGTCAAAATCTTGCACCAATACTCAGTAAAAAGAAGACGGATATCATGACAGCCACTTACACAATTGGTGTCATAGGACCAGAACCACAAAAAGACGGGAAAATTTTGGAAGATATTGATGATGATAATGATGAAGTGGATCTTTCTAATTTGATTCAACGAGGAAGAGCAAAACTCATAAGTATGACGGCGGCAAATGTCAATTCCAATGTCAATGCCAATACCAATAATAATTTCACATCTCCTTTCAATTCTACTAATCATATTCCTACAAAAATCCCGGTTCCAATTTCAATGAAAACGACTCGTTCCGACGACAACCTTAAAAAATATACTGTGACTGGAGCTGGAGCTGAGGCTGGGAATATGTGGAAAGTCAACAGTAATGGAAATAATGGAAAAAATACTCAATCTGATGTAGATATAATTACAGAGAAACTTCAAAGTGCCAATCTTTCAAGCCCACGACATTACAGTCCAGATAAAAATCAAAATCAAAACCAAAGTTGTCAATACGAAAATGAATATGAAAATGAAATCGACATTGATATTGACATTGAAAATAGTAGCCAAGATATAACCACTGCCATTCTTCGTCAAGCCGAGAATGATTTTGATCCAAATTATAATGGTACCGGTACTGATACGGATATAACCACAACTCCAACACCAATGCTGATGACAGACTCAATGTCGGCATCCGTATCCGTATCTGTGTCGGATACATGGACAGATGATACGCCTTCTTTCTCTTCCATGTCCATCCCGAGTATGTCAATTGGTAAGGCAATGTCACGAGTGGTCAAGGCAGAGAAAATTGATACTCTTTCGGATATTGAACAGCCAACTCTTCTGGAGTCACGATCAAACTCTTTAATGTCCTCACATCGAAATCCTAATACTACTAACACTAACCATAGTCATACAAATACAAATACTCATAGTCATCCAAATAAACATTTCCCCATCACTCAAGCACAGAAACAACTCCTTCAATCAAGTATGACATGTTCCTCCTCTCAAATGTCAAATCTAATAAATCAAAAACCACCAGTAGAATTCTTTGACTTGGAACTGGAAAGTAGCATGATTTCTGTTGCTAGTATAAAATCTGAAATTTTTGATGATGCTTCACTCCTCGTCTCTTCTTCCACAGCAAATCAACTGTTACAAATCTCTAGTAGTAATAATAATACTAATTCAAATTCAAATATTATGATACTGTCTAATGTGCCAAATTCAAATCCAAATTCAAATAATAATACAATAAATAACAATAACGATGATACAGTAGCAATTCCAACTTCAATGTCAACTCAAGCTCCAATTAACGATTCTAGTCAAGTGACAAACATGAATAATATTAATCTTCCTTCTACTTCCAATAATTCAAAGTCAGATGATTCCCATTCAAATTCCAACTCTCCGTCAAAATTTGATACATATGTAATCAAAAGAGTTGAATCAAGTAGTACTAATTCCAACTCCAATTCCAATTCAAGTACCAATTCACCCAAAGGTGATAGGCGAAGGAATGAGCGTTATATGACGAGGACCATTGAAAAATTTGATTTGAGTAAAGCTAAACTCAAAATGAGTACAACATCAGAAAAGATGATAAGTACTCAAACTATAGAAAAGGACAAAGATAAATTGCCAGCAGCAGACCCCTCAGCAACCACTACAACCATTACAGCAACAGGATCAGCAGTAAATAATTCAACTACCACTAATGTTGGTTCTGGTTCTGCCTTTGTTAATGTACGACCAACGAGAGCAAGTGAACTCCGTGCAAATGCAAATGCTAATAACTGTTCTAATAATTCTAGTCGATCCCAATCTCAATCTCAATCTCAATCTAGAGAAAATTCTCCAACCACCAAAAGAAGTAAAACTCCAACACCAACAAAGATTGTTTCATTCCCTGTAAATAATAATACTGATATTGACACTCCAACACCAACACCAATACCAATACCAGTAAATAAAACAGTAGACAGCTCTACAAATAATTCTACTATAATGACCACGACTCTTCCGAGGAATACAAAATTGATGGAAGGGGTTGATTGTCAAACCAATCACCATCATAATATACCATCCACTCCATCAACATCTTCGTCAATGAAACGAATAAATCATATGACAGTTTCCAGTTCAACTGGAGGATTGAGTACCGTACTTCACCCTTCTTCATCCACATCAATATCAATATCAATGTCCATGTCATCTGCAGTTTCTTACTCAGGTCCGGTCAGTTCCATTTCCACTCCATCCATTGCTCATGGACTTTTACAGCATCAACCACAAATTCTTGGAGGGAGTAAAGATGAACAAACAAAACATCACAGTGGAAGTAAACTCATGAATTTTGGTGGTAGACTGGGTAATTTATTCCGAAAGAGTTTTATCAATTCCACTCCAAATAAACATTCATCCTCTTCTTCTAATACTACTACTACTGTTACGACTGGAAATGCTAGTAGTAGTAGTAAACGAATATGGAGCTTCAAAAAAGACAAGAAACAAAAGGAAAAAGAGAAAGCAGTTGTCACTCCATTCAACTATAATTACAAACCTCCAAATGGAGAAAATACCGGTGAAAATAATACGGATGGAAATATTCCTAATAGTGAAATTTCTTCATCAGTTCCTTATAATAGAAATAATATTGAATCATCACAATCACATGAAAGTGAAAATAATAAGAGTCAGAGCTCAAGTCAACAAATTCATAGCCAAAGTCAAAACCAAATTTACAAGACATCTTCTTCTAAAATTACAAGCGTATAAAATATTTAATTATTATCTTATTATATCATCCATATCCATATTTTAATCGCAATTTTGCATATAATATTTAAAAAATATCAAATACTTTTATGAACACAATAATAATAATAATTATTGTAAATATAATGAACAAAAGACCTACGTTGAATAAAAAAATTAAATTGACTATAGGAAAAATAATATAATGTCTAGTCTTGTTTTTTTCACTTCAAAATTCTTTGTCCGTTTCAACTTTCGACGCCGTTTTTTTGCATTTCAAACATGTCGACATTCAAAGCATTTTCATATTAATATGGCATACAAGTATAAACTACGCCGATGGGCTTCACCAGGGGTCAGAGGTCAAAAAGATCAAAATCTCACATTGTAGTATTGCCGTTACAATGTTTTTTCAGTGATTTTAACTGTGTGGGGTTTTTTTCTTTGCAGCTGGTTGTACATGTGCATAACATGCTTTTTACCAGCACTCCTTGTTGGAAGCAAAATGCAGCCGCGTAGAGGGAACGCGGCTCGGATTTTGTCTGTTACACATTTGGTCTTTGGTCTTTGGAAGTGACAGAAGACAGAAGAGAGAGGAAAATCCGAGAAAAACCGAATACAATTTCGATCCGAAATCCGAATTCCACATTATTTTTATAGTTATGTGTAATAATTGCGTGTTGCGTGCCATGTAACAGTATAAAAGGATAATACGCGTATGTGTATTTGATCTTGATCTCGTTGTTATCGTTACAACTTTTGCCATAGCCGTACACATAATATTTCAAGTGTATTTAGTTTGTTGGATTCTATATTCTGTGATTTTTCAATATTTTTAAGTGGAATGTGTGTAGATTTTTATTAAATTAAACTTTTTAAATAAAATTTCAGAGAGACTTTTATAATTATTTTTCAGAGCTGTTTGCTTTGTCAGCTTTCAGATTCCGACAAAAGTGACATGGTACAATTATTAACCTATTGTGTACCTACTTTGATATACTCGAGCCTCAAGGGTCCACTTGAGTCATTTTGTTGTAATCTGCAGTTGAAAAGTTGTATAATATGACACATTTTTACAAAACTGTTGTACTGGAATTATATTGACGAGCTTCTATTTTCTAGATAGTAGAATTTAATCTAATCTTGAATAACATAAACAAAAGTGAATCGGCTATCTGTAACATTTGAGATAAAATGTGTCCAATTTGACATGTAAAACAACGGACCTTCACAATTTAAATATTATTAACAATTAAGTAGTCATCACAACTCCAAATATAAGAAATTATGGAGACTCCAAGCTTAGAAAGAAATAATGCATCTTCAAACCTACACCGAAGTCTTTCATCATTATCAAAGAAGGAGAGTTTGAGACGAAAAGGAGGCTGTGGAGCTTTAAAGGTAGTTAAATTATAAAATACAAAAATATGTGTACATATTTTTCTTCATCTTCATAACTATGTGTACACACATAGTTATGAAGATGAAGAAATTATTTTCATACTTTACAATTCATGAAAACTATCAACGTAGTCTAATTAATTTTTTTTTCTGTTATGCTAGATTGAACAACGTGTTGACATTTCTGATTTGTATGAACCACCCCCCGTGTCTAATGAGAATGACTTACCAGATGACAATATTATTGACAAAGCGTCGCATCAGCATATCCTGGAAGCTGCTAATCTTGATGTTGCCTTACTTGGGAGATTTGTAGTTAACGAGCTTCGAGATTTAGGTGTCAATGTGGAAAACCAATCATCAATCTCCGGTTCCTCATCATCCAGACGATCCATGTCCAAAGGGAGAAAAGCAACCAATAATTTTGTATTACCAGCTAATCAAGTTTTGGTATGACATTTTTATTTCAAATAGTGTATCACATGATTTGAAACAAATGGTAGTTATATTAGATATTATAGTAGTTTTATTATTGTATTTTTTTTTATAAATAGGAACTTGTGGAAGTCAAAATAGATAATATGACAGTAAGACTGAGTGTTCCACATATCATTAAGCTTTGCTGTGAATTTATTCGAAAGGAAATAACAACAGAAGGAATTTTCCGTAAGTAAACATGTACTTAACTAACCACTGCTCTTTTTATAATGTATAGTAATCGCCATTGTATAAAATATAAAACACAAAACGATACAATAATTCTACTTTTTCCTTTATGTAGGTAAATCTGGTCTTGCCTCTAGAATACGGAGCCTCAAGGTAAAGTCAAATTATTATTGTAAAAGCGTTAAATTCTTCTAGTCTACAGACTACCATACAATTATAACCAGACAATCATAAAAAAAAAAAGTCATATTCGGATTCTCCATGTTTGAATTAGTTAGAATCCGGTTCAGAAAACTTTACAAGCCCGCCCCTTGCATTGCCCCATACACTGTGCATAATGTACATGTATTATTTTTTTTGTATTTTTTAATTTATTAGAAACGTTTTGATGAGAATGAGACTGGAGTTTTTGATGGCGATGATACAGTCTATGATGCTTCTTCTGTGTTAAAACAATATCTTAGAGAATTACCTTGTCCACTTATTCCATATGAAATTCAACCCGTCTTTTTAAAGTGAGATTACACAGTATTATATTGTTTTTTGCTTCCTTGTATTATGAACGTATACAGTTTTCTATCTCTAATCTCTGTCCTTATGTGATATAACCTAATACTTAATACTTGACCTTTTTTTTTGTTAATTATCACAGGTGCCTTGAAAATACCGATGAAAAACTTGTTGTCGAATCTATGTTACTCTCGGTGTACTTGTTACCTTTACCAAACATACATATTCTTACTTATCTTATGACTGTAAGTTGTGATGCATTTTTTAGTTATCCATTATCCATTTATAATTATTTAGATATCACTTATTATGACTTATATCTTGTTTTCCATGTATTTTTTCTGATAATATTGACAAATAGTTTAGCTTCTATATTCTATATCCTATATCCTATAACTATATGAATGGTTCTTGTTTGTATTTATATTTAGTTTCTACACGAAGTTACAAAATACTCTCATTTAAATCGTATGGGATACAAAAATTTGGCAGTCGTCATTACTCCAAATATTATGCCTGTGGATCTTAAAAAAAGTAGTAATCCAAAAGGGAAGGATTTAATTCTACATGAAAAGCTTGCTAATGAAGCCCATCGCAAAGTTGTTGAAGTAAGCAAATAATATCTTATATCTCTATAGTATAATGGTTATGAATTTATAAAAAAAAGAAGCATTATAAACCTTTTAGTGAAATCTTGTATTAATCATTTAAAATTATTTTTGTGAATTCTAGATTTTAATATTGTATGGTGATTATGTCGGTTCTGTGTCAAAGAAATTAAGCAAAGCATTAAACATTCATCAATCCATGTATAGAAACTCAGAAGACGAGCTACTAGATGTTGAACTATCTAAGGATGGAAGAAGGAAGAAACGTCGTAGTGGCTCGTTGACAAGTAAGAGTAAGAAAGAGATAAACAAAAGTAGAGTTGTTCTGTCTCTTTGATTATTTTGTAGTTTTTCTATTTGTTTTTCTTGATTTTATACATTATATTATATTTTGCAGATTTTGCTTTTGTTTATAAAAAACTTTCATAAACTTCTACTTCTGTTACATCTTATGCCTCTATGTTTTCACCATAATATGTCACAAAATATATTAGAATCCAATTTTTATTGATTCTTTCTACTAGGAATGTTGGGTTTTCTCAGAAAAGTGACAAATGGTAAATCGGGATCTGGATGTGAAACTCCTGGATCGGTTATTGATAGTTCTGATGATTTTGGTTTACTTCATACGCCCGTGATTAAAACAGCTATGTCAACCAAGAAACGAAATAATGATGAACCTCTGTTTGCAAGTGCAAAAAAGTAAGTTTGTTATTTCTACAACTCAGTGACATTATAAAGTTGGTCATTGTTGTTTTTAAATAGATATATTCACGTTTTTTACCCTGTACCGATTATTATTGTACTTTTCTTATTTCTTATTCCATTCTTAATAGACTTAAACTTCTGATAATAATTTCTAATTTAGGAAAATACGAAAATATTACTCTCTCTTATTTACTGTTTACTAACTTTTGATAAGCTATAACTATATTGTGAGGCATATTATATTGTTATACATAGGCTTCATATTTCACAAAGTTCTGTTTATAAGGTTATAGCGGTAGGTTTACTTCTTCATTGAGAGGAACTGTGATGCATGATATAAGATATATTTCATACTATTTTTTTAGATGAACTGTGAAGTGTAATATTTTTTACACGTTTATATCACACTTAACACTACGTTTGAGTGTATCGGATAAACTATGTCATTTTTCTTTCCACTCTTTACATAATTTTCTTCATCCTGATCGTTCTTCTTGATCTACTTTCTCATACCTTATGAAGGATAATAGTGATGATGATTGATGACGAATTATTAGTAAAATTGCTTGCATATAATGAATAATAAAAAATAAAATTATTTTCGAAAAGAAAAACAATATTGGATGCAGTACGTAGACATGGACTATATGGACTAGATGATGTCAATTCTCCAGGCCTCCTAACATGTCCAAGTCCAGCTATTTGTTTGAATCCAAGGTATATTACTTTATGCAAGTACATAATATAGCTTCGCTGAAAAATACCCATATCCCATATGTTTTAATATGGCCTCCTTCATCTTGCCTAACTATGTTCCCAAAAATTACTAATTTATTATTACAAATAATACCTATGGTTGAGTTGAGAGGGTACCTACACATATCAAATAAATATTCTATTCTATAATACCTATTGTTGACTAAAGTACCGTATACATTACCGTAGTTTGTACAATACATTATGGATTAGATAATTGATAATTTAAAAGTAAAAGGTATTATGTACTTCGGCTCAGTAGTACAAGTTAATTTTTAACAGTTAGATGCTTCATTAACCTTGGTGTTGGGTATAATTTAACAAAAAATATGGACAACATGCATCTTGTTGGACACTCTGTTTTATAATATTGAAGTAGTAGTTTCGCTTTATCGATTGTGATTTTGGATTTCGCCGGAATGCAAGAAAAAACTAAAAAACAACGACATTGAATTCTGTAATATAACATGTTCAAGCTATAATATACTAATTAGTAATGACTTTGTTGTAAGTTGTAATATAAAGTGAGTGGTGGTACATTAACCTATGATTTTAGCATGCTTCTGGTTGTATGGGTACTTTTTTAAATAAAGTTTGAACTAGCTCGTGTGTACTAATGAATGATGTGTTTTTCATGAAATTTTCAGCCCAATGAGAACAGATTGGAAGAATACACCAAAGCTTATCACACCGAGTTTACTACGAGACAAAAAGAGGTATGAAGCCCAGAAATTTGGTTATTTACCATCATGTACTTCTATATTTATGCAAGTAGATAAAAAGTACATGATTTTTGCTACATACGACATGTTAGTTTATGGTTTATGTTCCATTTTTTCATTTTAGGTCTAGATCTGCAAGAGAAACTGAAAGAGTTCCTCTAGCTGTTCCGCCGGGTCAAGTTCAGAATCTATGTGCACCATTAAAAGGTTCATCCAAAAACAAAGTTGGATTTGGAAGGAAATCTGGAAAGAAAGTTGTGAGTTGCTATTTTATTTACTACTGTTTTGTTTTGGATATCTTGAGATTTTAGATACCCAATGTTCTATAATATATAATATTATACACTACATGAAACATGGAAGGAATACAAAATATCATGGACTTTTGTGGGGTTTTTACTATATTATTGGATAAATGCATCTTCTTTGTATTTTATTGTGCCTGATTCTTGTTTTTATTTTATGATATTTTTATTTTGGGGTTATTTCATTTGTATACATACTAATTACTAATTATGAATGATGTATTTATTGTAATAATATTATGCTTTCGGTTTTTGTTTTATGTTTTGTGCTTTTTTCATTTCTTTTATTCTTCATTTTACATTATGGGTTATGATTATTATGCCAGGAGGATTTTTATACCAGCAATGAAATTGAGCTGCTAATTCCTGATGATTCTGATATTGAATCTTCTCCTTCTCATTCCCCTCTTCCTTCTAATCAAGCTGATGTTAACTCTCAAACAATAAACAATCAAAATCAAACTGCAAAACCTAGTCTTAATCTTCCGAAATACCTCAAAACTTTCTCAATACTACCTTCAAGAAATTTAAATGTATCATATCCAGTGCAAGTTAATACTCCCAATTCTGATTCCTCCTACTCTTCTTCCTTTCTACTACTTGAATCTGAATTACCTTTTAAAGAATTTGAAGGTCTTGATCTATCGTCTTGTGAAGTCAAAACTGTGGTGGATAATGATGAGCAGAATATTAGCAACATGTCCTGTGACAATAATAATCCATTCAGTCCACAAAGTCCAGATATTGATCAAGATTTGAAGGCTTCGTCATGTCCAAATATCCCAAACTCGGTCGGCTATGTATAAATGCTTTTTAATTTATTTTTTTTACATTTTTTTAGATGTACTTAGTTATTACTTATTGTTTATATTTTATATAGTGTATTTTATATGGTTTTAATTTTTATTTGATTGGAATCTTTTGCTTGTTTTTCTTTTAAATAATGGGCTTATTTAATCTAAAAAATCTATTAAAATCTGAATGAATTTCTTTTCCTTCATACATAAATTAATTATTTAATATTTAACTTTGATTTTTTATTTTTAGGATACTACTTAAAAAAAAATACAAATATTATATATAGATTACATGGACTTGCAAATAAGAAAGCTTCAGTATGTTGATAATAATAATAATGACAATGGTATATTTTTTTGGTACAAAATTTTGTAGGCACTGATTCATCAACAAGTTACTGAGCGACTTCAAAAGTCTGGACTCTCCTGCTCTGCCGTTTCAATTCAACATTTGACAGATTCTCCAAAGAAATTGATTTCAAAAACAACAAGTTCTAGTGATCGGCTTCCATTCATTTTTGCTGCTGCTTCTACTGCTACTCCTAATGATGGTTCAATAATCACAGATTCTGGTGACGGTATATATGTCAGAATTTCTAGTACAGCAACAACAGATGATCCAAAAAATGATGCTTTTATTGCTTCATCAAATTCATTAGATTTGGATTTGGATGACACTTGTCAAAATAATAGTGATTCATCGCTGAATTTTGGTAATAGAAATGGTAAAATGAGCTCAGAGTTTACAATAGATGGTAATAATCAACTAGCAAGAAATTCAAATAATGATGATGGAGTGAGTAAAATGAAGAATGAACTATTGAATGACAGTACATTTGATAATATAAGTCCAGAAATGTTGAGATTAACTCCACTTATTAAAGAGATTAACACTCTTACAATGTATGCTCAAAGAGAAGGTGGAGGTGATGAAGATGTTTCAATGAGTACACCGATTCCTATCATGTCCTCTATGGATATTTTCTCACCATCAAATGTATTGGACGAATCAAATGAAATGATTTCATCAACTACATCAAAAAATCAGCAATATAATAATAATAATGATAATCACAGGAAAATGAATGAAATAACAAGTGAAGATTTAGAAGTTGAATTTAATTCACCATCATCAGAGTCTATTGCAAAAGTAGATGAAGAATTTAAGCGGACAATGAAAGAAGAGAGGATAATTAATTTGACAAGTGAAATGAGAACAGGAATAAGGCTAGAAGGTAGTGTTGGAACTACTACTAATAGCAGTAGTGTTGTTGCTGGAAGTAATCTTCAGAGATGTGCTTCAACTCAAGAAAGGAAGAGAGGTGTTTCTCCCTCTCAAAGAAGAATTAATTCTTTTCGTAATGCTCGTCACCGCCGTTCTCTGGATCCTCCTCCTCCTTCTTCAGTCCGAAGTATTAATTCAAAATCCTCCTCTTCTATTCCAACTGTGTCATCCTCTGCATCGTCAACCATGGTAGTTCAATCTCCTCGTTTTATGTCATTAAGATCACCACGAAGTCGACCTCTACCACCTCCCCTTGTTGCTAGATCTCCATCACGTTGTACTCTTAGACGAGGACGACCCAATACAACTTGGACTGGCTTACCAAAACCTGCTTGTAGTCCTTGTCGACCAAATGGTAATCCAACCTCAACAATAGGAAAAAAATCAAATCCAGCAACATCCTCATCATCATCAAAAACAACAACTACCTCTTCTACAAATGCAGTAAAAAAAACTAGTAGTACAACATCCTTAGGTTCCATTTCCCAAAGTCCAAGAAGATGTGTAACAATTTATGCAACAACTCCACGTAAAACTAAAAATACTGGTACAACAACTACTACTACTAATAATAATAATGGAAGTTCACAAGGAATCACGCCAATTATGAGACGAATGTCTTCAGTTCAAGAATTAGGTAAACTGTATAGTTTAGTAATTGAATTAATTTTTTTTACCTATTATTTAAGATTTTATGTAAAACACACACACACATGAAGTTGAGACTTGTGTGGGCTAGAGTTAAATGTGTACCTAAGTGCATAGTAATGTATTTCATGTGTGTGCATAATAATATGTGTATCTCCCATTTGTTGATGACTACAATTATTCTTATTATGCTGCCATATTACGTATTAATATAAATGTTTTTTTAATATTGAACTATTCTAGTACAAAAACTTGAAGGGAAAGCTCATCCAAATAAATTAACTAAACAACATTCTAGTGCTGTAGATTTTTCTTCAACAACAGCTCATAATAATCATCATCAGCATCATGGATATCAACTTCGTCGTCCTACAACAACTTCAACTTTACCCATTGGAAAATCTAAAGATAGGAGGAGTTTACCAAGCAATTCTGGGTCTTGGGAAGTTCAAGATAATAAAGTTACTACTACTACTACTACCACTACATCATCAGCATCAAAAGAAGAGCAAATTAAACAATTTAAAGAATACAGTTCAAATCGTTCCAGTAGTAGAAATAGTGTGAAAAAGGAAAGAATGAAAACACCACCAAATTCATCATCAAATTTACCCCCACCAATTCCTCCTCCACCTCCAAAAACTCCCCATACTAAAAATAATAATAATAATAATAATACCAAGAAAAAGACAACTCCTAATCAGGGTACTTCATGGACAAGTGGTGCAGACTTTGATTTTGATAGTATATCAAATCAAAAAATGGTGAATGTTTGTTCATCCGCCAGTAAATCAAGAGATAATGGTTTAAGTACTGGAATGTCAGATAGAGAATCTGTATTATATCTAAAGAGTAAAAATGCTGGGAAAGTGAATGAAAATGTTAGGATTTTCAATGAAATGCTTAAAAGAACCAATATTAAAAGCCCTGGATCCAGATCCATGATTCCACGATATACTGCTCTACATAATTCAAAGTCACAACTTCCTCAACCTCCTAGAAACGAGTAGACAAAACGAAACGAAATATCTGTTTGATATTTAGAAGTATACATTATCGGGACAATGTATGTCGATTTGTATCATGTATATTTTAACAAAAATTTAGCGAATCTTGATAAATGTAATATGTGTAACATTATTTAATTATAATATATTTTATATGATGTATATTCCTTACATTATTATATAACATAAACTATTATCTATTGTCTTACTCTTGTTTGTCTAGAAACCTTGTGGATAAATGACTCTGTCATTTTGTTATTCGTTATTGATATTCCTCTTACATATTCCTGTGTTATTCATATCTGAAATATGTATGCCAGTAAATGTGAAATATATTATACAAGTTTTATATTTTAAATATATAATATATACTATATGTTATATGTGTCATGTAATAACAAGGGACCAAACAAAATACAATCATAGACGCGGATTCCATAATGTTATTTTCTCAATATTTAAACCCATAGTCCATAGTTCAGTTTTGCAGTTATGTTCTTTACATGTGGCATGTCGCCAGTAAACTTTAATGTCCTTCATACATATTTATGTATGATTCGTGATCGGTATAATGTAACCAAGCAGTTCAGTAATAGCACTGTTTTAATTATTCAATAGCCATAATGGTATGATAATAATCAATAATCATTATATAATGAATCATTGAAAGAGACAAATTATGATATTTTATTGTTATTAAATTAAAATTTTATATTCTTTATCTTTTATCCATTCAAATAAAAAATTAATATTAAGTTTATTATTATGCATTTATATGTTATTGTTTAAACTATTGTATTATTATTATATGTGTAAAAAGAAGTCGTTCAACTTTCAATCGTATAATAAGTATCATTTTTTATTTTGCTTTACTTTTTATGTTTTTGTTCATTCGAATATAAATGTATTTTATGTAATATAGTATAGATTTTTAAGAGTACTTTAATTTATTATTCAGAATTCAGAGTCAATGAACCACACGATGATAATGTTTCTGAAACAATTATTATTATTTCTTCGGTCATGTTGAAATTGTTCTTGTACGGCAGAGTGTCCTTATTTTTTCTTACTATAATAATATGAAATACTCTAATTCTATGTAATCTTTTACAACGTCATACTATTCTATAGATCTCTTCTGTATCATTTTTTTTCATCTATACTGTCTAAATGTAAGTTTTGACAGCATGTAAAATAAAAGGAAAACTCGAAAATAAAGTTGTACAATAATTATTATGCCATTTGAAATAATGATGACGACAAAACTACTGAAAACTACATGAATTTGTCCATAATTTTTTTTTTCATTTTATTTTTCTTAATAATTTGTATGCATTTGTACTAAATCGAGACAAAATGTTTAGTATATAAAGATAAATAACAATACAGTGATAATACTTCATATTGATAGTGATTATTTGATTTCCTGTGTAATATATGTAATACGATACATATATATAATATAAGTTTTCACAGATCACATAATATTATTACATTAATGACAAATGACAAGTACCGTTAACGATTATATTATGGGTAGTATAAATTAATCATACATATATGTATGTACCTGTAATTAATGACTTGATATTATAGAGAGAGGGAGAAAAAGAGAGTAAACATAAGTGGAGATCGGTAGTGTAAATATGTATATATATATATTATAGTACAGTAATCAATAATACGACATTTCACTTTTTAATAAACAAATTCAATATTAAATGTAACATTACAATTCCTATAATATCAATATGCTTGCGAAAACGATAAATAATAAATAATAAATAATACATTACATATACATACGTACTACATGGTAATGCAAGTATAATAATATATGTAAACTGTAAACATTATGTGGATATAATATATAATAGTTGTTAGTACTACTATTATAATAACAATAATTCATTACTTATGAATATTTAAAATTATTCATAAAAATTTAGTATAATAATATAATGAATAATTAACATTACTTATATTATGGCATTCAAAACCAAAAAAAAAAAAACAAAAAACAAGACGTTCTTATAAATTATAATTCACTCAAGTTGACCAAAAACTTACTATTTTTTACAATTTATACTTCATGTAGATATTGCAACATAAATACAATTGTACACGTGAATTATTATTTAGTATTGTATTTTCGATTGCTTATTGGTATACGCATTTGAAACAACGTCCGGGGGTAAATACTTCGTAAGATCTCTCGCACTTACACTGAATGCCTCAAGATCGTTAATTTTAGTTGAAACACCAAGTCTTTCTGCCATCTGAATTACAGAATTTCTAAAATATCTCAGATCAGATGTTAAATCCACTGAACTTGTGTGAGGCCTCATCATTTTTAATCCAATAAAAATTTGACTAGCATATTGCCCTTGTACTGGATGAAGAGGAGGAAAAGATTTGGGCCAAATGCGTGGTAGTTCAATGCGGTCGTTCTTCTCAAGCTGGATAATTAAATGTCTTATTCGAGATTCGACAAGCCCGTACCATGTTGAAAACGCATCAGGATCAGTAGAACTGACTAGTAAACGAATAAAATGCCTACATAGACAAACAAATACAATAAATAAAAAAACAACTGTTAACAATAATCTTATGTTATAGGTTATAGGTTATAGGTTATAGTATACCATATACACCATAATAATATTATTATGGTATATAATATGGTAATTTTCACAAGCACATAACACATAATACATACTTTTATAGGGCAAATTCTTCAAAACATTATTATAAACCTTACTTGTATTTCAAAAAGAATGGGGGTGAATTAAATAGGCTTGTCCAGCTTGATTTTCCCATAAAAAGTTTGTCAAATTTGTAAGTACTTTTAACTGTATAAAAAACGCACAATATAGTAAAGATTTGTTTTCATTATTTATTTTTTTGAGTAGTGTTTACGAATTTTACAAAAGATTATTTGGAACATTATGTCAAACAGGCATCGTTTAAAGTTTTTTTTTTTATTTCTATGCTATTTTACTTTATGTACCTTTATTGAATTCATCAGTCATTATCTTTAAATTAGAAGCTGAGACGTTGTATGTACTAGAAATAAAAATATAAAATATAAAAAAACAAATCAATAGTTTTGTATAATATCTATTACTAAAATGGTGAACTTTGCAAAACGAAAATACTCTGTCAATTGCCAATGTTATTTTTTTCTGTTTTTTTTTGTATATCATATATAATACGCACCTGTTTTGCTGAGGGAAGGCAGGTGTTATAATCGGCATTAAATGAGCTCCATCACTCCTATTGAGAAAACAATCACATAATGATATTATGATTACAAGTATTTAAGAACCCCCCGTCATATGACGGGTAAAATACAACATTTTTAAAAATTCGTATCCGATGGTTTAAGCAGCTCTAAAATTTTTGATGTTTCCGAATTAGCTTATTAAGCGTCAAAACCCCATACCATCTATAGTATGTAGCCTAAATTATTGAGTCCCACCGTAATTTTTTTCCAGTTCTGCATGTTTCTACTGCTATTTCTCTTAGCCAGAGTAATGGCCATTTCTCTTAGCCAGAGTAATGGCCATTTCTCTTAGCCAGAGTAATAGCCATTTCTCTAGAACCTGACTCGGACCGTGACGCCACCGGATACAGATTTTATAAGGGTGTAGGAGTAGGATTAATTTTTACCAATTACTACGAGGATTCCATATGCAAGCCGATAATGGATTTTCTGAATCATATTCTAGTCCTTTGAGCAATACGGGTTTTGGCCATGGCCATGAAGAGAATACAAGAAAAAAGTTTTTAACTATTATTGAAGCAGTCGCAGTTGGGTATAATTGACAAACTCGAGCCACTAAATTATAAACAATCACACATCACAAAAGTCATTATTATATTATAGGAAAAATTGACATTTTCTAACGTATTATGTCCTTTAAAAAAATACTATAAACTATAATAATATATTATTATATATTATACTTTCTTGCTTTTTATAAAATTAATTTATGATTACCTAACATGGCCCAGCTGACACCACCTAAAAATCCTAAGATGTTACTATAAAGTCCATTATTCTTTGCCCAAACTTTTATGGCCTACATACAGAAACAAATACAACAATAAAAAAACAACTGTTAAGAATAATATTATGTTATAGGTTATAGTATACCATAAAATATTATTATGAGTACGTAGGACAAAAACGACTTGCTAAAATATTTTTTATGTGTCTGAGAAATTATTATATAAGGATAATATGCTTACACGAAGTGAAAGTTTAAAAGTTTCCTCATTTGGAACACATTTGAGTATTTCATCAGTGACACGACATCCATTCAGACTTTTTACAGATTTAGCATCCAAATTATTCAAGAGATTATCACTAGTCAGTTCAAGATCATCCGGAATTTCTTTTAGACTCAGTTGACTAACTAGTAGGTCAATGTCAACACCATCAAATGTCAATTTTATCACAGGGACGAAAGCTTCCTCCACAGCTCGTAAATCTGAAACTTCTGGTTGTACTTTCAAATATTCAACAAAGGATGAAAAGTAATCACTCCTTTCAACATGCTGAGGTACAACACATAATGCGTCAATATCTGCTCCTTTGTCATGAACTCCAAGTCTATATGAGCCAAATGTAAAGATTTTACCTCCAGCCTGTGTATATAAAAATGTAAAAATAATGGAGAATGTAAGTATTAAAGAAATATTATAATATACAAAACATTGACTGACGTCTGAATATAAATTTTTGAATTGATTATAATATTATGTGTTACCGATACATCATAAAATACATGATTATATTTAAAATGTTCTATACTTAGTTTGTAGTGTAAAATAATTATGATTATGACTTCTTCGTTTTGTAGCATAATAATAATATTATGTCATACTCACTTGTTCAGCTACAACCTGTGGCATATTTTTCTTGATACTAAGATCAATTATCCAAGATTTGAGAAGTCTCTGAAGTTTATTTAAAATCTCCTTACGATGTAACATCTCTTGTTCACTTTCAAAACTACCATAAAATTTTAATAAAATCTCTTCAAGTTCTCTTGTCTTTTGAAGTTCTACATCCGTTGGTGGATCTGTATTTATAGGTGCAGTTAATCCCAACGTTTGATTGAGTGGTGATTTTGATGGTGGTGAAGGAGGGGTTTGAAAATTGGATTTTGTTGATGATGGTGATGGTGATTTCCCCCAATGTCCATTATGGGAAGGATTCATTTTGTGAAAAACTGGACGCTGAATATATATACAAAACAAGAAGTAAAACGATAATACATTAATATAATATATTACAATATAGTATAATGGATTATCGACGACAAAACATCAAATAAAGCTTTTTGTTATATATTAAAATGAAAGGATAAAACACATTTACTTGTGAAATAACTATTAATTTTGTTTTTATTTACAATGAGTAAAAGAATTTATATTCTCAAATATAAGATATAAAGCATGTTATCTTTTTTCTTGGCTTACCAGTTTTTTATAATTGTAAGTAAAAAAAAATGAACACACACAGTATTTTTCCCCTTCAGATCTTTTGAATAAAATGACAAGATAAAGAAACAAATGTTTTACGAATACATTTCCTTAATGTATTTACAAATGTATTTTAAACACAACTAACTGACAAAATGTTCTAATCAGTCTATTTTAACTATAATTTGACATTTTTTTTAACAGCGATGCGATATGCGATAAACTTTAATTTTTTTATACATATTTTATAATCCAGCCACTCAGAAGTACTTGATATTGTAAATACGCGGTCACTTATAACGCTTCAAATTGGACAAAAAAAATTTTTTTTTGGCGTTTTTAGATTTGTTTGATTTTAAAATTAATTACAATTAACGTGTAACATGGACGAGTTGTAAATTGTAATTAAGATTAAAATCACTACTACCTAAATAGTCTATGTACACTTCAATTTAATTTGGTATTGACATTCAAATCAGGAATAAAATGTGATTTGTTCTCAATTGAGATGTATTACGTTTTGTGTTTTGTATGCTTTTTATAAAAGCTGCTTAAAATTTTTAGTTTTTGTGAATTTTTGTGATTGAAGACAAATTGGCTCATTGTTTTATCAAATTCAGTGATTAAAGTTGTAGGTTACAAAGTGAACCTTATCTGTAAACCAAAATGGAAACTGCAATTTTGATTAATGAACAGGATTCCACTATCCACATCGTTGAGGTGTTGATACAAGATGGTAATTACAATAATAAATAATACAAGTTTAAAATTGAACAAGCTTAAAACTAGTTTAAGAAGTACTAACTTTACGTTACTTTACTTGTTACTTTAATGGATATATTTTTTCTTAAATGTTTTAATGTATATGTGGCTGTTTTGAATTAATATAGGAGAAAATATGCCAATGGAATTCGTAAGTTTGGATCCAGATACAGGAGAATTTACAACAGACGACATTTTACAAGGAAATAGTAACAAAACAAAAGTGATTACTACTCGTACAAGTGGAGGAGGAGGAAGTAGCAGTAATGCTGCACTAGCAGATACTCAGATGATACAAGAGGTAATTATTCATCAACCAAATAATTTAAAATACGAAAATGTTGGAACAGGAGACCATCATAATGATCATGAGGACGATGATGGTGATAGTAGCATAGTTACAGAACAGCAACAGTCTTTTACTACTACTAATATTAATGACGATGATGATAATGATGATGAATCTGAAGGAAGGAAGGATGTGGTTATCCAAAAATATTGTGTAAATTGTTCAGAACCTCTATGTTCTACATCTGTTAATATTAAACGGGAAAGATTAGAAGAAGTTGAAGAACAACAACAGCAAAAGGAGAGACAAGGAATATATGAAATTGAACTTTCTTCTGAAGAACCTGATCCTATTACATCATTCCTTCAAAAGAATAATATTGAAACAGATGATTCCTCATCAATTATTAATGAAGATGGTAGTGGTGGTGGTGTTGAAAGTAGTGAAGCAGAAACACAGAAATTAAATGAAGATGATAATAATGTGTCATCTGTGTACGGAAAACAAAAGGAACAACAACAACAACAACATGGTTCAACAAGAACTGTCAGAGTACAAAATATCCTATCATCAATATATAAACTTGATTATTTAAATTCTTTATTAAATTTAGAAGAAAATCCTCATGACGTGGAACAATTACAATTTGATGAAGATATTCCAGTTTGTGGTCGATGTGCTCATTCCCTTGCTAGTTTATATAAATGTTATAATGAGTTTAATCAACTTCGTCAAATGGATTCATACCTATCACAAAGAATTTCAAAATTTGATGAAATTCTTGAAAAACATATTAATACAGTAACAAAAACAAAGTCTTCTTCTCAAAGTAGATTTGCTAATAATAAATATAAAAAACAAAAATATAACAATAATTCTACTACTAGTAATATTATAAATAAACCACCAGGAAAGAAACGTGGTAGAAAGAGAAAAACTTCAGAAAGTGAATATAGATTAAATGTTCAAAAAAAGAAGATTACTGAATTTCAATCCAAAAGAAGTAGTAATTATTATAATAGTAGTCCCATTAAAAAGATTCCGGATAACCCTTTTGGACCAGGACCCTTTGTCAAACTCAATAGATTGGAAGAAACACCTGAAATTATTGCTGCTGCTGCTGCTATTTCTGGAGCCCATCCAAGTAATTATGGTCTTCGTCGTCGTCGTAATATTAAAAGAGATCCAGATTTTATGGATCCAGACTCTGTATCAGATTCTGATGAACCAATCTCACCAGAACCACCAGAGAATGATTTTGGTTATGATGATGATGATGATGGAGCTATGAGTGGTGATGATTATCGACCTAGTGATGAAGAAGTAGAAGAGATTGAATTTACAGCTCATGGTGGTGGTGAGGATGAAGAAGATGATGATAATGAAATTGTTGGAGGTATTTTTTTTTTGTTTTGGGTTTAATATTGTATATATAATATATTGTCTACTATATTAAAAAAATTCTTTATTTTACATTTTACATTTTACTACTAAAATTCATAATAATATCATATAGTAAGAATAATGTTTATTGTACATTTTAGATGAAAATGTTGGAGATTCAGAATTCCATCCATCTTCAATTAAAAAAAGAAGAGTAGTTAAACAAGGTGGTAGAAGAGGAAGAAGAAGAGGTGAAAAGACTACTACCAAAAAAACAGTACAAAAGACGAGAACAAGAAAGAAGAAAAAACAACAAATAATGCCATTTTCAGAACCAGTAACATTAGATTGTGTTATTTGTAATAGTTTATTGGGAACAGCTAAAGAATTGACAGAACATTATTTGAGTCATGTGGATGAACAAAATATCCTAGTTTGTCCTGTATGTACTCATTTGGGTAATAAATCTCCCGATGAACCACAATGGCAAGGACCTGGTAGTATACATAAGCCTTTTGTGAAGAAAAGTACTTTACTCCTTCATATACGTGGACATTCTGGAGAAAAACCATTATCTTGTCCCGTGTATGGATGTCAAGAGACTTTTGCCAAGAAACTTGATTTAAAAAGACATGTTGCAACTCATGATGTTCCACCAGAAGTTAAACTTAAACCTTATAATTGTCCAAATTGTCCTCGTTCTTTTGAAACTGCTCAAATCCTTAAAATACATATTCGTCGACATACAAATGAAAGACCCTATACTTGTCAAGTGTGTGAAAAATCTTTTGTTCAAAGTGGAAATCTTAAACAACATTTAAAAACTCATACAGGAGAGAAACCACATTTGTGGTAAGTAAATTATTATTTTTGTTAAAGGTACAACAAAAAAAAGTGCCCACTCTATAGTTGCACACAAGTAATGATTATTATTAATTAATGTTATGTTTTGTTTTAAAATATGTAGTGCCCATTGTGGAAAAGCATTTGCTGCTTCATCTGCTTTGGAACGACATGTAAGGATTCATACGGGCGAACTTCCTTACCAATGTGATGTTTGTTTCCGATCCTTCCGTGTACATACTGCTCTTACTAGACATCAAATTATTCATACTGGATTGAAAAAGCATTTGTGGTAAGCAAATAAGAATAATTATTATTATTTTTGTTATATGTCATATAAACAAGTGCTCACTATATAAATGTATGCAAGTAATATTAATTAATATGTTTTGATTTCTTTTTTTCTAGTCCATATTGTGGGAAGGCATTCACTCTCAATGAAACACTTAAACGCCACATACAAACTCACACCGGCTCTCGTAAGTTTTTTTGCCCCTTTTTTCTACTATATTGCTACATTACATTTTTATAACATTTTGAAACCTTTTTTGTAAAGAAATACAATAATATTTACTAATACCAAAAATATTATATGATATTAAATTATGTATTTTATCTTCATATTTTACATTTTATTATAGGTCCATACGCTTGTACTTTCCCTGGCTGTAATTTCTCATTCCCAGACAACAGGTGATACAAAATACATGCGATTGCTACATTTTAAAATACTAAAATCAAAATTCAAATCTTATATTATATCCTCATTTATTTTTAATTTGTAATTGTTGTCGAATGTTGATGTATATATTTTATATGTATATTTGCAGACCGCTGAAGAGACATATGCTTACTCATGGCTCCTTTCAACCACAAGTCACAGCTGTTTCAAATACTATTACTGTAACGACTACTACTTCAGCTGCACAACCAGGGGGTCAAGTAGTCGAATTTATTTTTCCCATGAGCCCAGTTTCAGAAGAAATCATTTTATAAATTTGAAGTCTGTATTATTATTATGTTCATTACTTTACTCATGTTAACTGTATATTATTATTATTATGAGCTATTGTACCCTTAATTGAACCTAGTAAATAATAAGGTGAAAAGTTATACTTGAAAATTAGATGTAAATGTAATAATATATTATGCAACATTTTACATAAAAGTAACAAAATATAGTTATTTTAAAAATATTTAGTTTGAATTGTTAATATATATAGTACACTTCATCTGATAATATTATTATTATTATTTATTATTGAATTATTATGTGCTTTTACGAGAATTTCGTTTCTGTTGTACTTTGGGTATAAATGCTGCGAATCTTTTCTAAGCGGAAATTGCATACTAGAGTTTCAAATTCTAATCATAATTTGAGATACATAAACAGATAACAGATAAAAAGAGAAAAATTAAATATATGAGAGTGCAAAAACAAGAAGATAGTTCGAAATTTCTTCTATGTTAATATTCATGTATTTACCTTGTTGTCAATAGAAATTAAAATTTTTGTTTACATTTTTTCCAAGAAGCT
>JAQGBH010002103.1:0-26718 GCA_034698265.1 Sminthurinus aureus | reverse complement strand
TTTTTTACATTAAAAGGAACAATAAAACGGGTTCGCACTCTGGATTTGGCCAAAAAAGTGAAAAGTGAAGAGGTCTATTGTAGATACAATAACAAATAGAGCGGAGAGCAGAGGAGAGCTGTGTCGTTGTCTTCTCCTTGTAAGTATATTTGAGGAGGTAACTTTACTCATGTGTGTTCTCTTGTGTTTTGTTTTGTTTGTGAAAGTATAATGTTATTACACAAAATAGTAAATAGGAAGTAATACTTTCGACTGTGGAGCGTAGCAAGAGAAAGCGCTCCATTCCTTTAACAAATGGTAGACGGAATGAAAATTGAGCATGGAACATTGAGCTATAACTATGCTCAATGCTCTTTCACCTTTGAACAAATAAGAAACAAGAGTATATAAATACAAATACCTACGCCTACACTTGCACGTGCTCATGTAATTTTCAAAACAAGATTTTGGTTTCCGTTTCCTTTATTTTTGTTTCTACTCTCAAATCTCGAAACTAAAATACTACTATATATTTAAGGATGACGATATGGAAATTTCATCATTTTGTGTGTGGATATTTGATATTAGACACGTTTCATTTTTAGCCATTGTATCTTCAAAAAGATATATCAGTGTGATTTTGCATGGTTTATGAAAGCTGTATATCTCTATATGTATATGATATATGGTAAAAATAAATAAAGAATATAAATGTTTCTTACCGGAGTAAGGTGAATAAATATTAAGATATAGGCAGTCTTCACTCTGATTTCGAAGATAGGGTTCCACGCGTCGTAGGTACTCGAGATAACCCTTTGGCATGTCCTTCAACGCCGCCGTCTCGTTCCGAATATCCGGCATCATCTACAAAGGGAAAAAGAGGAAAATTAAATTATACTTCTTCATTCTACTGTATTTTTATTATTTATTACTGGATCTTTTCGTTTTCGTTTTATTTTTCCTTAGCAATGCATTTACCATTTACCATTTACGTGTACATGATTTATAATTGTTTAATAAGTACTTTCATAACTCTTAAAAATTATTGCTACACACTTCATGACTGTACAATGTACAATGTACACTGACACGTTTGAATTTATCCTAAATTAATTTCCCTGATCGATTACGGGTCAAAGTTACACGTCGTTTTACAAATATCAACTTTTGACTTTGTCCATCAGACCATAAGCTCATGAAGAAAATTCTAGAAAATACATAATAGAATATGTATGGATAAAGTTTGAATGTTCAAAAACTACTCAAATACTCAGCTACTAAACTTTCACTCCAAAGAACATGAAGAGAACTAAAAAGGTAGAAAGTACAAAGGCCATTCAAAATATCCTTGAAAGCTCCAGCTACCAAAAGATGATAATCCATTTGACATTGCACAGTTAACAGAAGAGTGCTCACCAATGAAAATCTGAAGCCATTTTATTCAAAAAACTAGATTATGTAAAGGAATAAAGAGGAGGAAGACGTATACAATTTTCCTGCATCTTTTGTAGTAGTGAAACTGACTGTACACTGGGTGCAACTATGCATATGCAAAAAGTTATGTAAAATGTGTACAAATATGATTATGACTATAAAAGGAATATGAATATGAATAGGAAAAGATGGATGAATGGATATTGGTATTGGTATTTTTTTGGTATTGGTATTGGTAATGGTATTAGACTGAAGGGAAAGGCTTGAGTTAATTTCCTGTGTGTGGTACGATATCCCTGGCTCTGAGTCTGTGAGACAGGGATCAAAACAGAGTCTAGAGTGTAGAGTTTAGTATCCCATCAAGAATGAGGACAAGTCAATAGCTCCAAGTTGGTAGTTTTGCCTGTGGGTGAGAAATGTGAATGTATGGATGTGAGGATGGCTGGGAGGCAATATTACGGAAAGATAGATGTGAGGTTTTCCTGACACAAATGAATGTTTGTCTCCATATTATGAACGACACTTATCAATGATTGAGTTTTCTTCTCATCCTATCTCATCCCATTCCATCTAATCCAATCCAGTCCAATCCAACCCGATCCTAGATCCTACTGGATCCAATGCAATCCTAGAGCCTTGAGTCTAGAGTCTAGAGTCTAGAGTCTAGCGGAAGGTACCTAGGTAGCTTCGAGATAACAGATATCTGCTGGTAGATATATATCTAACTAACTATTCAAGGATACATAATTCCTTATACTTTTATTATACAAAAAGTATGGAGTGTGGAGTATGCAGAGCACTGTAGTGATATTAGATATTAATAGTTGTTATATTAATAGTAATGGTTAATGGTGGAATTTTTATATAAATAGAGGAATAGCTCTTAAATGTGAACCGTCCCCGGCATCATCATCCGTCCTCCTCCATAAAAATTTACCCTGGTCCTGTGATGATGATGTACATATGATATATGATATGTGATATAACTTTTATGGCACCGTATAAAGTGTATAGGATAAAGGATTATAAAGCAAGCTATACCGAGCTAGATCAAAGATGAAAGAGGAAAATTTCACAAAAATATTACATCTCTCTTGAGTCTAGATTCTAGAGTCGAGAGTCATGAGCATCAGTTGAACCTGCACCAAACCACACCGCTTCATACCCAGCGCAAAGGAATTTCAAGTAGAGACGTTATAAAAAAGAAAGGAAAAAAGTCAGGTAACAAATCAATGTCTCAATTAATCCAAATCTTTGGTCGACCGAGCGGAGAAATCATGATTAATTCAGTCAAATTTTCCAAGCAAACGATTCTACTGAATATGAATATTAATATTACGATGACTATTACGATGAATATGAATATGAATATGAAAAGGAATATGTCGTCCACTTGTATTACTGTCCGGAGAACTCTTCTTCATCTTCTCCTTGTTCTTTCTCGTACATGGCCGCAGCCTTTTTCGAATTTCTACTGTCTGCTGTTCTGCTCTCTCCTTTCATATTTCTTTTCCCAATAAATCTGTTTTATCTTTTTCTTCAAGGGTTTCATCTTCCACTTTTCTTCTCATCTTATTTTTCTTCATACTTGTCCCCTCAGAGATAAAGAGAAAGAGAAAGAGGAACAAGAAGAGGAACAAGAAGAGAAAGTGGAGGAATAGGGAAAGGGAGCCTTCTCAATCTCTGCTACTAAGTCGAGCTGAGTTGAGTTGCGTTGCGGTGCAACGAGATGTGGTGCGTGTGTATGTGCGTGTGCGGGCGTGCGTGCTTGCCCTTATGTATAGAGCACAGAGAATATAGTATAGATTGTAGATGTATGTACACATGAAAATGGAAGTGGAGAATGCTGGATTCTGGATTCAGGATTCAGGATGAAACCGAGACAAAATTTAAGTTGACATATTCAAAAGACACGCACCAAACTAAAGCAGCCGCTTACCCATTTAAACTTGACTTCCCGAGTCATCCCCGACCAAAAAAAAGAAGAATATGCAGAAGGAGAAGAAAAGAAGGAGAGACAGTCGTTTGTCGTTTGTCCTTTTTTTCTGCTCCCCTTCAAGCCATCTCTATGTAGTACGTTGTACATGCTCCTAAATTGTAAATGCATACTACATGCATTTTATTACAGAACGTAGACTAAATGAGAAGCAGTAGAGTCTCGAGTCTCGACTCTCACGTCTCACGACTCACTGAGTATTCATATTCCTATGTAAATTCATATGCAGATGGAATATGGATATTGTGCATATTGCAGATTTATACATATAAAATCCTTTCTTTTCTCGGAATTCCCCATTCATTCATTTGCATGACTTGCTTTTAATACAGCAGATGACAAGGTACAAAAAAGGAGAAGAAAAAGTCATGTATGTGAATGAACGGATGAATGACTAAAAGAAAGAAGAATCAGATTGTAGATTGTAGATAGATGTGTCTCATGTTATATATGAATTTCTTTCCCATGTGTGAGCAATGAGTAGTGCTCAAATATTAAAAAATTCACCCTCCTTCCATTCCCATTTTCACACCGCCAAACTACCTCTAGAATCTAGAACATTTTAAAATTCAGTTGGAGTTTGAATTCATCTTTATTCATTTTTCACTAACTGTTCCCCTATGGAAGAAACGGAGACGGAGATGAAGCCAGTGACGGTGGGCGTTTAAATCATCATTTACCATTTACTTTCTCCTCGCGTGTTTCATGAATTTTCCATTTTCCATTTTTTTTGTAAAGCTTATTTTACATAACGTTTACATTAAAACATGGAAAATGATAAAAAGTACACGTCCACGTACAACGTAAAATTGTAATACGATTTTTAAATTCCAATCCTTTTTTGATTTTTCTGATTGTTCTAATGAAATGGCAAAGTTGTATACTTGCTAAGCTTTAAGGGATTGATGTTTGTCAACGTTACACATTTACCTTATCAGCATAATGTTTTTGTGTAAATGAAAAACTTGTTTACTATTTAGCTGAGCAATTTGAATAACGAATTTAACAAATTGCGATATTTGTAGAACAATCAAGTGCAAGTGGTTTTACAAACCTGAGGACAGACGAATCCAGGCTTAACGGCAGATCGTACTCCTTCCCACGGTGCTGGAGTTTGGGTTGGACTAAATCTGTAGGACTTGACAGGCGGCGATGCGTAAGGAATGCTGAGGAAGACCTATAGAAAGAAACAAAAACAAATTAATTGTTGTAACAAATCCATTACATTTGCACAAAATAATAAACTCAGAAATCAGAAAGAAATTTAAACCGGGAAAAACAAACAAGTTATAAAAGAAGCGTGTTCATAAATTCAATTCAAAATCAATTTTTCATAGTCAAGAAAAATTAATCAAAAATCAGTGGTCTTTGTTTTGCCTTGTTCTTGTTTTGTGTAGCCGATGCGAAGAAAGCCAGAAAATAACAGACAAAGGGAAAGTAAGATTTTTAACATTTTGAAATTATTATTCCACTCGCGTATTTCCAGTGACAAAAAACATTTATACATTTGGTGGCACTCGGTTTTTGATATTCGATATTCAATACTCTTCTTCCTTTCCTTGCATTTTACATAAATCAAAATAAACCTTGACGCGAATGAAAGAGCCCTGACTACTCTCTTGCACGAATTATGTTGGATGTTGGATGTATGATCTGCCCCTACAAACTGATTTCACCATTGTCATCATTACTGTCCCTTGCCTCTTTCCTTTTTAAACCCAAAAGCACCAAAACCAAACAACCCATTTCAGTGAATACAAAGATGAGCTCTAATATATTTTAAGTTCAAAATCTACAGCCTACGCCTAAAAACAACTAGACAGCTAAAATTCAAGTGTACCAATTTTTTCATTTTAAATCAAAGTTTATACGCACTTTATATCTTTTGAACAAGCTAACTTTTTCACAGAAACTTGGTTACATCAGTTCCACTACAACTCTCATATATTATTAATTATATTTTTCATGGAAAATCTGATGTTTTTTGAAGTTTCAAGTGCACTTGTAAATATATTGAAACGTCATAAATTGTTCCAATTTAGAAAAGAAAAAAGGTCAGAGTAAAAAATAAAAAATGATGAACGCGAAAAAGAAGAAATTTTCCTTTTTCCATGTTCCACGGCTTTTCTCTTAACAAAGTTAAAAAGTTTACAAGTAGTTTTAACTGGATTTTCACGTATTTTTTCTCCATCCTCTATACTAAACCAAAGTAAGATAATGTATTTTTGACTTGGGAGAAAAAGATAAAGATGAAAGTGGACTTAGAACACGGAGCATAATGATGAAGATCTTATTAAGAAAAAAGGAAAAGACGTTAAGAGGGAAATTTTATTAAAAAAATCATCGTACTAGTTTAATTACTCGAGTTAACATATCTATCTAAATGATGCCCCTGGTCCTTTTTCCTGCTCTACTTTTTTCCTCTTCTTGTTCTGTTACCTTTCATTATGATAGTCAAGAGTCCAGAGTCCAGAGTCAAGCATCGAAAGTCGAGACTCGAGACTCGAGATTCTAGAGTCTAGATTCTACACTCTAGAGGAAGAAGGCGTAAAGCATGTAAACTTTGTACATGTTATTTCCCTCACACATATTACGTATTACACGTGTATATTTTTCTCATTTTAAATAATGTATGCTTTTTTACAATCACTGCACACAGTATGTCGCTATGTCGTATGCCTGCCTTACGCCATTAAAAGAAATTTCCTTGATTTTTCCTCTTCAAAATTACCTTTTCTTTTTTATCTCGCTATATGGTAGTCTATATCGTACTGTCACCATTTTCCGTCGTGCATAACGACGACAGTATTTGTGCTCGTACTCGTATTTAGAAGGTTGGTTGGCTATGATGATTATAGTGGAGAGCAGGACAAGTACAAAGCAGTCTTTTTATAATGAGCTAGTTTTTTCTTTACTCTCTCTCTCTCTCATCTTTCTCCTTCTTTTCTTGTACTCTATACTTTTCTTTATCCTGTTAATCTCAATTATATCTTATATCCCCATATGCTTTCTCTATGTACTATGTATCTCCAATCTCCATGCATGTGTATATATCTATAGAGGAAAAACTTTGGCGGGAAAAACTAATTAACCTATTTTTTGAAAAATCTTTTTAAAGGAGTGAAAAACTCTTTAGAACATGGATCGATGCAAATTAAGTTAGACTTGAACCAAAGTTTGACTTGAATGTCTAGAATCTAGAAGTCTAGAAGTCTAGAAGTCTAGAACCTAGAATCCAGAATCCAGAATCTGGATATTCACTTTACTTCTCCTCTGTCACTTATTTAGTGACAAAAGAGGAAGACGCTAAAGACGACATTTTATAACAAAGACAGAGACTAGAAACTAGAGACAACGAGAGAGAGAGAGGGAAAAAGTTTTGCGTAAATGTTCAGCGTTCAATGTTTTACTATTAAGCTTCTTTTCTTGACGTATTCACTATTCACTATTCAGCATTCAGTATTCACTCATCCTTCATAAATGTAAAGTGCATTTTATTATGTATAAAACTTAAGCTTTTAACTTGAACATTGAACATAGTAGCTTTTAGCTTTCTGCTCAACTGTATTATAAAGTACGACGTACATGTGTCAGGGATGAATCTTCCATGTTTCATACTTTAAAGTTGATACTCCACACTCCACACTGCAAGTTATTCAACATCAAGTCTAGATTCTGGATTTTAGATTCTGGATTTTGGATCAAAACTAAACCAGCATTATATGGTAAATCCTTTGTGATGTGCATGTTCTATCAACCTATAAAACATCCTGTATCCAGTGCCCAATGTACAATTAACCTTGTATTTATACAATGTATGATGAAGACAGCAGGCAGTAGAGAGTTAAAGAGGAGATTTATAATTCAATCTAAATGAATATGAGATAAGATTAATTTTACTCAACAGCCTTTTCTCCGTCAACTTGAGTACATTATACATTATACAATGTACAGTGAACAGTGTACAGTGTACTCGTTAACTTAATTAAAGGTATCATAAACCTTGGTATTACTTTATTTAGCACTATGAGCTATGCTTAATATTATTGTGATAAATTCCTACAACCTGCAGTCAACCTTTCCTCGCTTAATATTTACTTTGAGTTCTGGATACACATTGAAAGATACTCAGAGTTTTATAGTAATGTCAAAGGTCACTCCATATTTTGAATGCATTTAGAATAAAAAAAGCTAAAACCAAAGGTCGCGTAAGAAAATAAACAAAATATTATGATTGTTCTGAGTAAAGAGAAGTAGACAGGGGAAAGAATAAAAAAGTAAAAAAAGTTGGTGGTTACCTCTACGAGTTTATTTTTGAGCGGATTAGTTTTTCCGGATCCGGAATGATGCTGATTGGGGTTATTAGTGAGATGTGGGAAGAGGGAAATGCTGAGTCCTTGAACTTTCCCATATTTTGTCTCTACAATTCGGGAACGAGCGGGATTAGTTGTGGTTGAACTAGTGCTGAAACTACTGCTACTGGGTCCATAGCTCTCATTCAAAGACTCGGGATTGGGGAGGGAATGAAGTGGTAGAAAATGTGGGAGAAGAGGAATAGGAATAGGCACTCCACCCGGAACTGGTATGGCCGTGGTCGCCATTCCAACTCCAATTCCAGATCCAGACCCAACTTTGGAACTGGTTTCAGCAGTTCCAGATGCAGACTGTGAGCCAGTTGGCGGCACGGCAGTGGCTGTATTTGTGGTGGAAGAAGTTGATGAGGAGGGGAAAGTATTAGTATTAGTAGTGCCCATTCCAATTCCCGTTCCAGTTCCAATACCGATTCCCAGTCCATGTCCAAGTCCAACTCCGAGACCGAGTCCGAGTCCGAGCCCGATTCCAACTCCAGTCGTCGTATGATTATTACTGTGAGCATTTGGAAAACTCCTCGTTTGGCCAAACGTCTCATTATTAATGCTTCGACAGCTTATGATGCTCAGGAGAAGCACAACTAACCTCATTATGAGGTAAGAAGGTTCTCAACTCCCCCTGATTGTAGGCTTTAGGCTGTAGACTGTACACTATAATACTTTTGTTTTATTTTTATACAGAGAATTGGATTTCTTCTCTACTTTTATTACAACGTGTAGTCACTCAAACTAATATCATCACTTTCACTTTTTTGTCACTCTCTTGGTTGGTCTCTTTCCTTTATTCCTAGACTAAAAGTTTTTGTCACCATTTTCCCCTCCTGTCGTTCCGTGGTCTTGAGTCTTGAGAATTGAGAATAAGTCATAAGTGTTACATTTTAAATGGACATGCACAGAAAGTGGAGACTGGAGAGAAAGTACATTTGCTCCTGTCAATCCAAAAATTCAAATGTAGCCAGTTCCTTCTCCTTTATTTTTCATTTTCAATTTTACACATACACAATTTCACTTTTAAGTCATCACTCACGAGTCTTGATCTGTAAATCAAGAAAGTTTCATGAGCACAAAGAAAGTTGAATTGTAATATTTTGCTCAATTGCATACATAAGTTTTGGATTTACCACAACTTTATTTCTGCATTATATTTGGACGTTTGGAGTTGTATTCAAAATTCAAAATTCAAATGGAGTATAGAAATATGGATCTATTTCAACTGTGACATTGTGATTTGGATTTGGATTCAAATTCGAGTTTGACTCCGAGTTGGATTTCGGATGTGGTATAACGTCTACACGTGTATGGTTGTTCCATTTCCGTGTACATTGTGGAAGCTGGGATTGATGGGAGAAAACATGGAAATAGGAATAGGAATTTCCTTTCTTGTGCAAAGAAAGTAAATTTTTGGGGAAATGTCACACACGCTCACTTTCCTCTGTCGATGTCGAGGTTGGTGTATGGTATGTATGTATGCATGTGGGCTGATGGTGTCAGTGTCGGCGTCCTTGTTACTGACGGTGACGATGATGGCAATGTCTCGCTCTTCACTCCTCACCACCACGAGCAAACCACAGATTTGAGGGGGGTAATTTATGATTATATATTTTCCACATCCAGAACCAGATTCAGATTCGGAATCGACTGTACAAATACAACAAAAGTCAAGTCATAACTAACACGCAGACAGACAGAAGCACAGAGACATGCGAGTGGCTGTTGGTTGTTGGTGTTTGGATCGAGCACATTTCGGACAAAGAAACTTTGAGTGAAGGATCAGGATCACGTTCATGTAACTTTGTCGTGCTCTCCTGATTGTTCACGTAGTCAATCCTCATCCTTCCATTTCCATGCCTATTCCCATTTTCATCGCCTTCTTTTCTATCTTTGTCACTTACATTTACGGTCTGGCATATTCCATTTATGATATTCTGATATTTGCCCTCTTTCACCTTGAACTCATCTCAAACTTTTGCTATCGTACATATTGATGTGAGTCAAGTCAGAAAGGAAAAATAACAAAGATTGACGAGTAAAAACTCACTTTTTACACACACTAAATTCTAGATCTAGAATCTAGAATCTAGAATCGAGGATCGAGAATCGAGATATCACAATGTACCGAAACAAAAGGTAGTTTTAGATTCGTGATCTAAAACTAAAACTTGTTCACTTTTTGTAGGTAGATTTGATGTAAAAATGAATCAACTTTTGTTTCTCTCAGTTGGTTGGTTGGCTGGTTTTAGCTACCAGTGCGAAGTATGGAGAATGGAGTATGGAGTCGAGTTGGGAGATGGATGGACGCACTAATAATAATCTCACTCACTCGCACTTTCACTCAATCTAAATCCCTTGACGTGACGATCACACTCGCACTCGCACAGCCACATCCGCGTCCACATTCTCCTTCCGCAACTTGACGCTTGACTATAGATTGTAGACTGTAGATTGTAGACTGTAGGCTTCACGTCTACACATCTTTTCCAGCTGCAGGAGACAGACAGCAGTTGTTCTTGTTCTTGTTCTTGTTCTTCCTAGTTGCTAGTTGCTAGCTTGTTTTCAGCTCTTTCTTCTTCCCACACTCTACAAACTCCCACACAAAAGACACTGTCCGTCCAGTATGAATGTACGTCTTGGAAACTTGGAAATTTCAAATCGAGTTAGGATTTTGTCAATCTGGATTGTCCAAACCGGATCGTGTCTTTGCAGACTATAGACTTTAGACTCTAGACTTTAGACTATAGACTGCAGCCTCTCGTCAGTTTTCTCGTCGAATGTAGAATCTCAAATCGTGAGTCTCGAGTCTCGAGTCAACGTCTCGTTGATTTTCCTATCGACTTTCTGTCCACCGGTCTGGTCTCTTGCCTCTTGTTGTGTGGATGTGAGAACAAATTTGATTCAAATATCATCCACTAACTTTCACTGATAGGGGAAATGTGAAAACGAAAGCTAAATCTGGAAGAGAGCATCAAAGCACTGGAGCATTGAAGCGGGAGTTATTTTATCCCTGTTTTTTTTCGCTCATTCTTTTCTATTGTATCACTGCAAGGTCCATGGCAAGACAAGGAGATGATGATGACGACGATGATGATGCCACCAACAAAGGAATTCAGCTGGACGTTTCTCGTTTGGTGAATGGATTTTAAATTTGCTTCCTTATTTTCTCATCCACCTAAAATAGAGATAGAAAAAAAATATGAACATAACTATAAATATAAATATAAATACAAATGTATATTACACATTACAAGATACAAGTTATACGTTATAAGAATTGATGCTTTTAAATTTTATGTATATGTACAATGTACAGTGTACAGAGATGGACTTTTTGTATCAATTCCAAGAAAATAACTGTTACAGAATAGAGAAAATCTGTGAAATGCACGTTGTCGAGAGGAAGATATAGATACAGAAGAGAGAGAGAAAGACAGAGAGAAAGGGTGAGATAAGGCGGAGAGTGGAGAAAATGTGTAAAAAGGGAAATGGGAAAATCACAAGAAAATCGTATTGGCATCCACCATCAAGTCAATTTAACAATAAATTGCCGACTTGAATTCACGGCTTAAGTCCTTAGTCGGATTCGGATTCGGAATGTTTCACTCTCCTCTACACTCGTCCACAATCTCACACCATTACATGCAAAGACTGTGTTTTGTGTTTGGATGGATTCATGTATCTCTGTGAGTGTGTGAGTGTGCCTGTGTGTAAGAATGGAGTGGTCGCATCCGCCTCAGTAATACTTCTTATTTTACTTAAAACCACTTTTCCCCTCCATCCTCTTTTTTATAACTATGGCGTCTCATCTTCTTCCGGTTAAATCTGCATTCAAGATTGTTCAATCGTCCAAACTCCAAAGTACAAAGTACATGCGGGTGTCTTCAGTGTTCACTGTTCAATGTACAGTGTACAAATGTAAGATGTCGAATGTAGAATGTAGATACATCAACATCAATATCAATATCAACAAGAGTATTGCATCCTCAAGTGTGAATGAAAGATCATCCAGAAATTCAAATGTATCGAGTTTCGAGTTTCGAGTATCGAGCATCGAGAATCAAGGAGCGAGAATGGAGAATGGAGAATTGAGAATCCAAGTTGTGGATCATATTTCCAGAACCCATAGAACTTAAAAGGTTTTTTATATACTGAGAGCCGTGAAGCACACTACAGACTACACTACACGTATTATATTGTGTAATCTATAATACGTGATCACATATGTGGATGTTCTGTGATCTCCGGTGTGTCTGTGTGTGATACAATTTCATCTCATCTTTATGATCGATAAGAATCAGATTTTTTTCCATTTTCATATTGATCATGGAATACACAATGCTCATCTGTATAACAAGTATATCTTTACACCGTTGTAGAAAATAGAAATATGTAGAACAGAAGATGAATTTTTACATTATTATGTAGACGCTAGATACTAGACACTAGACACAAGACATGTGTATGCATAATGGCAATCTAAGTCTGTTTCTAGTTTCTAGTTTCGAGCTTCGAGTTTTGAGATAAAAAGGGAAAGAGGAAAGATAGCGGGAGATGAATACGAGTACGAGTATGAGTTTGAGTATCAAGTCTATCATATTTATTGGGAAACTATCTCAAAATCTATCCCATATACGTTATATGTACAATATCCAATATATAGTGAACAGTGTACAATGTACATGTGTGGTATGATTTTACTCAACAGTGAATAGAAAATGGAGCATGGAGCACGGAGAATGTAGACAGATACATTTTTTATCGAAACTTTCTTCCTCCTTTCTCCACTCTTTGCCGCTTTCACTTTTCCCATCTTGTCGTTTTCTGCGTTTTCTCTTCGTCTTCTTACATGGACTTTCAACAACTTTTCTCACTTTTCCCTCCCTCGTTCACCGATTCTCGAGCATCGAATGCTGAATATTGAATATGCATACAAGATACAAGGGATGCGTACAGCGTACAGTGTACAGTGTAGGACTTGCAGTCAGGAATGAATCTGAAAATTCAGCCTAGTGATGAATTTCAATTTCCTACGTAGCATTTGCATACATCTGACGGCTTAAAATCAGAACAACCAGAGGATTTCTTGTACTTGTATTTACGTGAACAAGCCTAAAACTCCAAAATCACCAGAATCACCAGAATCTTCCTGACTGATACATGTAAAGATTTTTCCAATCTTGAAAATGTACGGACAATTTCCTGTAGTCAAAACTTTCCTCTCGCACTACCTTCCTCCTTTTCTTCCTCTTGTAGAAAAAAAGACAAAAAAACTCAGTAATGTTCAAGATCTGGGAAACTGGGAGACTTTCACCATCATCTACTTTCAAAAACTCTACACTCTACAGTGGACAATGTACAGGTTCTGATGTAGGTTTTTATTCAACCAAACGAACGCAAGCCGAGTCAAGTCAAGTCAGTACAAGAACTACAAACTATTTACTATTTACTACTTACAACGACGAAAACATTTGATTATGTGTACAAAAATATTTTCCATATTTTCAAATAACCATAACAATCTCTTCCTGGTCCAATTTTAGTAGGAACACGCATAAAGTTTCAGTTTCAGATTCGGTTTATACGACGTCCGCTCACTTCCGTTGTTCGTTCTCCCTCGTCCCTTGTCCCTTGTCCGTCATAAAATAAAGGAAAATTGGGATTCTGTAACGACTCGAGTTTTGAGTTCCAACTTTGGAAGGATTTGAATGGTAAAAAGAAAAATACTGGACTTTGGACATTGGACCAGGAAATAATAAAAAATATGTATTACATTATTTTGTTGGGAAATTTCTTTGGACTTGAACTGGACGGAGAAAAAATTCAAAAGCAAAGTAAATAAAAAGAGACTAAAATATTATATGATTTTATGAAATTCCACATCAAAATTTGAGTATTTTTGGGACAAATCTCAGTGAAACTTGAAGGAAAAGTTGAATAAAATACAGAATCTAGAATCTAGAATCTAGAATGTGAAATACAGAATACAAAACGTAAAAATAAAACATGGAGCATCAAAAATCTCGCAAATGAAATTACCAGGAATTCATTTAGGTTAAAATATTTAATGAAAAAGGGCGCGTAGTAGGGAAAAACTATGAAAATAAAATAGGTACAAGTGAAAAGATTAGGACAACGAGTTGTTGAAGAGAATTCACTTTAATGAACTTGAGTTGAGGTGGTTTGTATCAAAGCCGCTCAATCTGTTCCAAAATTTGGCTGTATTCTCTCGGCTCTTGGCTTTTCCACTTCTTCTGTTCTTGACTTCTAGACTTCTTTATTCCTTCCCTCTCTCATCTCTCCTCACTATTGATTTATTCATTAGACAAAGCTGAGGTTCAATTCAGGGCTAATGGAATTATGAATTTTTAACCGCACTATGCATCCAAATTGCTTCTCTTCTACTTTTTCCTCTGTCCCTGTCCACGTCTTTTCCCTTTCCCCTTTACACTTACTACGTCTTTCCCTGTCTCTTTTACAACAGGCGGAATCTGGGAAAGTTCAAATGATATTAAATAAACGCAATAGAATTTTCAGACACCGAGTATTTCAAATATCTTTAATATACACTGTATATTGTACATTGTACATTGTACGTGCATCCTTCCATGATGTGGCGTGAGCAAAATAAAACTTATACTTTTGGTTTTGGCTTTTGGGTCGTCTGTAGAAAAAACGAAAGGCCTCATAGAAAAATGAATTCAAGAAATTCTTCATACTTGATTTAATTTCACTCAAAATACTTGATAGAATGCTACAAGCTACCAGACAAAAATTCAAGTACTTGTATCATTTGTCTCTAAACAAATGTGGGGATCAAAAACCTCGGACCAAGGATCACGGATTTGAGCAGCGTAATATATCATAAATTGTTTTTAAAGTTGTTTAATATTATTTTTCTTACAGTGCGCCATCTAGCACACAAATATTGAAGTCGGTAGAGATGCCATCTAGTGGACACATTTTTAAACTACTAAATATGTTTAAATAACGCGTATGACGACGGACAAAGACAATTCTGTATTTTTATAGTCAGCGTCGCTTCAGGAGCCTAAAGTGCTTTCAAAGCGATACAAAATCGTGTAAAAGTGGTGACTTTTTACTGTAGTCATTTTAAAAAGCATGATGCCTGCACATTTACATAGATTCAGATGAATAGAAAAGACCAAAAGATTTTAGCCGTGAAAGTTTAGACTCCAGATTCTAGACCCTCGATCCTAAAGAGTGATGTTCATGATGATATTGAAAGAAAAGTCGAGCATAGAAGAAAAGTGATACAGAAAATGGCATCTTCATCTCCTCCCCTTTCCTCTCCTCAATCTCCATCTCAATCTCCTCAAGTGAGTTGAATCGAGTTGTTTTGTGCTCTGTTTTGTTGTGTTGAGCTGTGTTGAATGATGAATGAGAAATCAAAAGTGACTTGTAGAGAAAGGAGAAAGTGAAAAACGTGACTCTTTTGGCTTGGCTTGGTTTGTAAATAGAGATGAGAGATGAGCTATTCTTTCTACCATGTTCTGCTTCACTTTCCTTTCCAAGTATTTTGTATATTTGGAGAAAATGGTGATCATTTGAGCCATTTAAATGTTTTGCAACACACCCTACACACTACACACTGTATATTGTATATTGTACAGCAATATTCAACAAACATACAATACACACACACAGCACTCAACAGTCTAAAGGCGCATTTCCTCTTTTATTCAATTCCATTCAATTCAGCTCAGTTCAGTTTAGATCAGAAGAGCCCATTAAAAAGCATGTTGGGACGTTTTTATGTTTATGTTGATATGATCGAGATTGGGTTCTCGAGTCTGGAGACTAGAGTTTAGAGTTTAGAGTCTGGATTTTGAATTGAATGGCACGGAATCGAAAAAGGAGATGCTTCTCCATCCCCTCCTTCTAGTTTCTAGATTCTAGATTCTAGATCTTAGCTAACGTTGTACAGTGTACAGTGGGGAAAAGAGTAAACGACTAGGTCAATAGCAGATCTCAGAAAAGGCCGTAGCCTGTATATTTCAGTTCGTTCCAAAACACACTAGACAACAAGGCTGATAATGTCAAGGAAGAAAACGGGACGTAACGAGCTGGAGCTGTTGCCGTGAATTTCCGAATTCGAATTTGAATTTTCAGGTTTCAAAAGACGAGGACAAGAACGAGTCTCTTCTCATTAACATGAGCATCAACCTTGACACGAGCCTTTCGTATACAAAGGATGAATGGAGAAGGGAGAACGAAGAATGATACGTATTAAGTATTAGGAAGACAGTGGAAATACTAAGCTTTGCATGGAAGCGTTTTAAATGATGAGAACTGAACTGAACGAGTACAAGGAAAAGTCTGAAATAAAAATGTACAAATCAAACCGTTTTTTATTTTTAGAGAGAAGCAGAAAGAGGACGAAAACGCCGCATTAAATATAATAAGTAAATTCTTTGTATCGATATAGATTTTTATTCTTTGTATATGATTTTGTTTGGAATTCCATCCGGGATACCAAATATCAAATATCAAATATCAATACAAACGCATAAAACTCTGTACGTATCGTGAAGCATTGGAAATAATTTTATAATATAAATAATATAGAGGCAGAAAAATCATACAAGCAGAACGCACATTGTACGTCACATGTATAAATATCGTACTATTTGCTCTTTTCTCTCTCAACATTCATTTCTTTTTGTCTGTTTCATTGTGTCAAATCATCCACCCATCTGTTTCACCCGCTTCATCTTGAGCTTTCCCCTACCACACCAGCAGCATCCGAATCAGCATCAGCATATTTCCTTTTCCTATATGCATATTGCTAAGTATTTACAAAAACGGTGCTTTCCAATTCCAATTCCCTGTGGATCGGTATCCGCATCTGCATCGGCATTAGTAAAGGATTGGAGCATACATTGAAAATTGTAAATTGAAAAGTTGTAGAGTTCGGGAAAAACTGAGCTTTGAACATTGAGCATTGATTATTGAGCATTGAGCATTGAGCATTGAGCATGCATAGGATTTGTGAATGAATTTTATCATGCATTTCCCCCTTCTCGTTTTGCTATTCGTTTTCGTCTTCATCTTGTTCTGTCTCAATATTCAGAGATTTCCACTTTTCTCAAAGTTTGTTCAACCGGAATGAAATCTAAGGATATTTATTCATCCATTCAAATTTTTAAAGGAGAGGCAGGAAATGTGAAATGTATTGAATAATTATTCTCGCTCCCGTCTCATCCTTGTGCAGGTTTAAAAATGTTAAAAATTTACAGATTTTAAAGATTTTTTATTGTAAATCATCATATTTTGAGGGAAAATACAAAATATTTGAGAATTTACTGAATGTATTTTGTACACAGTTTTGACTAGTGTTCGAGTGTTTGAGTGTTCGAGTGTTCTAGTGTTTTGCTCTGTGTAGTTTTAACGTCAAGGAACCAAGAATGAGGAAAACTGTGGTGAGCTGTACACTGTACACTGTAGTGAAGGGTTGCGTGCAGAACCTTGTTGAACAGAATTGGTAGCTGCAGTAACGGTAAAGGTTTTGACGCGCATCAAGCATCAACCATCAACCATCAGCTGACACAGATCAATGAGCAGTAGGAAAGGTTCTGAGTGGGAAACACATTAGTCAATTCGGAGCCAGCATAAAATACCGCGTTTGAATAACTCGGTGGATACGCATAATCAGAATCATACATTGCGCTTCCCTCACTCCTGCCTACAGTCTACAGTCTGCACATTCTACATGTACAAGTGATGGCTTCAAACTACAACTATGCCAAAGAATCCAAATCCAAGCGGGGCCAAATCCAAGCCTAGGAATTTCTCGACAAATCTATTAGAAAATATCTACAATCTGCACATATTTTATGTAGAGCTAAGTGAACTTTGTGTAGGAAGAAAGTAGACTCCCGCTCAAGACACAAAACTCAGGAAAAAGTAAAAGTGAAAGTACTCGCAAGAACCCTAGAAGTCTATATGCAAAAAAGAAGGAACGGAGAAAAGAGCAAGGCGATGATGGAGGCACATTATAGAAAGCCTCAGTTCATAATTTATGTTACGCTTTACTTTTTTCTCACTCTTCTCTCCAATCTCAAACCTCGAACCTCGAATTTCCCCATTTCAACACTCAACCTTTTGGAAAAAATACGCAGTCGTTCACCGTTCACACTTTTACATTTCTAGATTTCTAGATTTCTACATGAACTCTCTCTCCATTATTTATTGGATCAGTATCTCATTTTATATTAAGTAATAGTCTCCATATTTTCCACTTGTCGACGAGTTCTTTTTTCCCTCTTTTGCTGATAAATCCATTCCTAAAATTACAAGCTCTGTATTATCAAATGTGTTTCCACTGAAAAATCCAAAATCGAAAATTGAAAATTGAGAATTGGGGGACTCATCATTTCAGCAGTATTAACCAAAGAGAAAAGATTGTAAAACCTTCTTTTTATTCTAGATTCTTGATTCTAGATTCTGGATTCTGGATGCTTTTAGATGTCGTTTAATTAAAGGACTCGGTAGAATCTAGAATCTAGAATCTAGAACCAGGGAGAAAATGAATCGGAAGGAGGAGAGAGTCAATTGACAAAATAGTTGTCGCTAACTAGGGCAGGAAGGGAGAGAAAGAGAGAAAAATGAGTGTCATTGGCGTCACAAGACTCGATAAACGATGAACGATAAAGGATAAAGTTACAATGTCAAATATGTATTGTGCAAATAGAACACAGGATAGAGAGATGGGGCAGAGCAAACTTAATACTTAATGCATGGTGATGATAATGACGGTGATAAAGTTGATGATGATTGTTCTGTAATTTTTCTCGATTCCCGATACGATTCTCTGATTCGTCCTGATAAAAATCTGCTTGGGACAAATTGAACAGAGGACGGACAAACAAGGGAACAAGTGTGATAAATCTGTAATCAGGGGTCAAAACAGAGTCATTCATTTTAACAATTCGCTACTTTGCTCTCTTTATTTATTTGAGCCATATATGAGTCACCCATATTCTCTGCTCTCTGCTGTCCGCTGTCTGTATACTGTATACTGTATATTGTATATGTTATATACATGACAAGTTTTTCTAGATTCTAGATAGCTGTAGAACCTAGAAAAAGTAACTGTTCAACTTTGGCTACTTTGATTTAATAAACATGAATTTTTTTGGCCTGCCCTGCCCTTGTACGATGTACGATAAAAGGAGGAGGAACCACTCTGAATTTGAAAACTCATCAACTATCCGGCTTATTAGAGTGCATGATGCTGGGAATAATGACTTTGAGCCATCTCCCTGATGTGTATTTAATCATAACTTGTGTATTGTGTACATTGTACATGCCTACGAATTTGTATTCCATTTGCACAAGAAACTACAACTGCTAGACGCTCTACATTCTACATTCTACATTCTAGATTCTAGATTCTAGATTGCAGATAGATCCACACACCAGACTAGACTTGTAATGCATGTAAAAATTCAATTTTGAATCCCTCTCTCTGTGTCTGTGTGGTTCTGGTTCTGGATCTGGCTCTGACTCCTTCGGCCTGCCAACTGGAGAGAAGAAGAGAGATGAATCGTTTCCTCTATTCCATTCCATTCTGTTCTACTCTATTCTGTTTTGTTCCATTCTATTTCTTCGCCTTGGAATTTATTTAGAATTCAGAACAAAGTGTACAATTTCTGTTACGTTCTACGCTCTCCTCTTTCCTCTGGTTCTGGTCTGGTCTGGTCTGCTATGAAGTAATTTGAACCAAACAACCCACCGAATGACGACCAACTAGAACTAGAACTAGAACGGGAGAAGAAAAATCTTGAATTTTATCAGAGTATTCTGCACCCGTATTTGTATTCCTATTCGTATTCGTATTCTGCATATGTAACATGTATTACAAGCCAAACCAAACCAAACCAGACCCAGCCGAAGGAAGGACAAAGTGCAATTCTTATAGAGAAAAACAGAAGGGTAAAAAAAGGAGAACAAGATGGAGATTTTATGAGAATCCTGGGAGTCTGTCAAGATGAAGATGAAATAAATAGCAAAAGGGAAAAGGAGGAAAAGAAGAAGAAAACGTGAGGTTCTTGCCAGAAAAAAATGAAAGATAGAGAATGGAGAATGGAAGAAAAAAGTGATATGGGGGGAAGAAAAAAAGTAGGAGAACCCAAATATTATTATGCACATAGAAATTGCTCATAAAATATCATGACTGCATGCATAATAATCAGGTTGAACTAAACTAAACAATCCTGGTGGTCACAACACACAGACACAGAAGAAGAAGAAGAAGACAACACAAAACAACACGAGGATAACTAAACTCTAGAATCTAGAATGTAGAATCTAGAATATAGAATATAGAAAAAAGAAAGCAGAAACAAGAGAGAAAAAAAGAAGGAAAGGCGAGAATGAAACCAAAGGGGGAAGTGTGAACTCACACAGAAGTTGAGCTCAACTCACGGCAGATTGGTTCGTTGTCTAGAAATACGAAGGAAAAGAGAAATCTATTGCATTTTTGCTCTTTTTTTCACTACACCACGTTTCACAGCCAGCATTACATGACATAAAATAAAATTCACCGCACAACACAACACAACACTATCCATTCAACTTTCACATATATTACAAAACGAGTAAAAGAATCACAACGAGTACCTATCTTCTATCTTCTATCTGCTATTTACCAAACACATGGTGCATCCTACATTGTACACTGTAGACATTCTACTTTCTCCTTTCTCCTTTCTACTCTCTAGTTTCTAGTGTCTGCTACCCTGCAACAAAATATAATACAATATAATATAATATAATGTAGTCGTTCTCGTTGTATGTAAATGTGGATGAGTTAGAGGAGGGGAGAAACCAAAGCAAATGAAACCAAACCACGACGTTCCGTCATAACTTACCTCCTGTTGTGAACCAAAGCCGCAGTACACAACAAGGCTACAACAAGGAGAAGGAGCTAAACATTTTTACCCACCAACGAGTGTCAAAATGCATGCTCATGTGAGCTGGAAGCTGGAAGAATGGAGAAAAAAGATGTGGAACTCGGCAAAGGACAATCCCTGCACTTTTTCCCACTTTTACTTATCATGTCTATCCATCTTTCTCGCTCCTTCCCTTCCTTTAGCCAAATAACAAAATTCAATATATTGAAAAAATCTACATATCTCTACCCTTTCATCCAAAATCTCATCTTCTTCTTTCTCCCATCTATTCCTATTCCTATCATATTCCAATGGAAACTTTTCAACCAGCACGTTTCCACGTTTTCAAGTTTTCACGTTCCAACACGGAAAAACTCGAGCTGAAACTTTATGAAATATTATGTACGTAGAATGCAGAATGTAGAATATAAATGTAGATTTGGGACTTGGATTGACAGATATTTGTGCTGAATTTTCATGAGATGTAGATAATTGTCAACTACCGAGTATCAAGTATGAAATGTATAGTGTATAGTGTGCATTGTGGTTTATTTTACATGTACTATAAATTCAAATATTTTGTCAATAGTCAATAGTTTCAGTCAACTAAAGCTATTTATTCCTTCAGCGAATCTCTCAAATTACGAAAAGAATCGAAAATAAAACCATTTACAGGAAAATCGGCACAATACATGGGTGCTTTTCAAAATTTTGAAAAAATAAGCGTGAAAGAAACGCTTCACATTTTCTCACTCTCCAAATTCTTCATATCGACACAAAAATACATAGACAACATGCCAAAACATTTCCACTTGTACACCATACACTGCATAGATTTTGGAGGCTGGTGTAGAAAAAAATGTGTCAAAAAATATTCCTCCTCCAGAGGCTCTAGAATCTATACTCGAGACGACAAACTACAGACACTCTCAGCTCTCGTTTATTTCACTTTTATATCTACTTGCAAGTAGATAGCTTTACTTTTACGTTTTACGCTTTACGCATTTTATATAGAGAGGACAGCTTCACGTAACATTGCGTATTTTGTATTAAATCTGAGATGCAATATCGTGAAATGGGCTTAAAAGCGGAGAAAAAACGTAACGTATCCAGTATTTTGAGTATCCATAGTTGGAGAGTCGGAGAGTTGGAGAGCTGGAGAGTCGGAAGTAAAACGGCGATGATATTTTTTGAAATAGGAGAGTGAGAGAGCGATGACGGCCATTCGTCGGGGAATTATGAAAGCCCAGTTCCAGTATAAAATATTGCCCCAAAGAATTTTTTCATGGCGGAACACTGTACACTGTACATTGTACATTGTACAGCGTCCGACGGGAAACGTCTCTCGCTCTCTACTTCTTTTCTTGCCATTCCATTCCAGGCGTATCTACGTCTTCTCTTGGTCTACGTAAACGTAAACGTAAGCGTATGCGTATATGGACCGTCATATCATCATCTATCCATCTAAACGCCGAGTTTTTCTTCAGGCTCTGTGAAAATACGCATTTTTACTTCTATGCTAGTTTTCATACATACATATGTGAAGGGCAGACACACCGAATCCGAATTCGAATTCGAATCCAAGATCCAAGATCCAACTTTTTATACTTTATACTGGATACTGCATGAGAAAGGAGATGAAGACAAAATGTTTGGACGCCTCTTACGTCCCTCTGTACATGTACATTTGTCCAGCATCTAGACATCTAGACATCTAGAGATGTAGAGATGTGGAGATGTAGGAATTAGAGTAGTTGAGCAGTAGATGGTAGAAAGAAGTCAGAAGAGACGGATGGAAAGTAGCATAAAAGAAATGCCAGGACCAAGGACCGAGGACTAAAGACCAAGAAAAAGAAAAGTGAAAGTGGAAAATACAAAAAAAAGATGAGGACAAAAGGAATTGCCTTTGTAAATTGTGACTTTTTTGCCGTTTGTCCTTCCTCGACTTTTTAGTTTTTGGTTCTTGATTCTGGATTGAAGATTCTATATTTTTGGTACTTGGTTCTCGGTTCTTGGTTCTTGGTTCTAGAGTGAAGAGTGAGGAGAAAGCCGTAAAAGTCCTGTGAATTTTGTATAGAAAGAGTGAAAGACAGGAAGGATGAGGATAAGACGAAACAGATGTACAACTCTCAACCTTGACATTTTGTTTCATCTTTTCTACACTCGTCCATCTTTCTTTCATCTCGGTCCTTTTCTTATCTTTTTATTTTGTCTTGTGTCTTGTGTCTTGAGTCCTGCATCAAGCATCATGCAGCCATGATCTTTTATTTCTTCTCTTTTCAATTCAGAATTCAGAATACTTCCACTTTTATAATTTCCAGACCTCATTTTGTTATTTTACAATTTGTCTCTTTCTCTCTCTTCCTCTCTTTGTGTTTATACAGTAACTGGAAACTCTAATTATTTTTTCCATATCTCGTGCTTCTTGGTATGAACCTTGAAAGTTGTATATTTTATATTTTATATTGCACAATGTACATTTCTTTCACCGAGTTTTAAATGAGCATGAACAAAATGAACAAAACATGAAAGCCAACGTTCTTGAAAGGTTTCTATAGTTTCTATTTTATAGTTTCCAGATTCTAGATGTACAGTCTATATGACTACACGTCTGTATTTCGTATACGTATTTTTGACAAATTATATAAAGTTGCTCCATGAATTAAATTGCACATATGTAGACACTAGACACTAGACACATTGCACGTTAGATTGTAACATTATTATTAAAATAATTTTCCTTTTCTTTCCCTCGAGATATCATACCATATCATAATGTAATACCTAAAAAATCCAAGTACAGTAAGAGGGAGAAAAGGACGAGTGGAAGGGAAAGGAGATGAAATTAAAATGTATGACTTTTCTCATGCCTTTCCTGGGATGCGGAAGGAACATGGAACATGGAACCGCCCAGAAATTGAACAAGGACATAAATTTATTTCCCTCCTCTCTCGTCTTATTTCCCCTTGTGCGATTTTCACGCTTATGTCATCACTACAGTTTGTAGTGCTGAAATTGAAAGTGGCAAGGGGCAACGGGAAGCTGAAGGCTGGGATTCATGAATTTAAAGGGAAAATCCAAGTGTAAGTCCATGAGTTGAGATGGATGACATGCTTATGAATTGTTAAAAATTGTCCACGCCTCAAGAGTGATGGGTGCCTCCGTTTGCCAGTCTCCAGTTTCCACTCTCTCCCAAACTCCATACTCAATCCAATTCCATTCAATCTGAATCACACTGAACGAGAACTGGAACCAAGGTTTAATAAAAACATCAAGTCAAGGACAGGCACTCAAACTCATTGCTCTGCTTGCTCATATTGCATTGAAGCTGGGTGGTCAAAAGCTGGTCTGCGGGTGTGTTGCTAGTGTTGAAGTTAGTTCACCCCATCAACAATTTGTCTTGTAAGCCATCAATTTTGAAACAAATTGACTTGTACGCCTGAATTTAAAATTGATGCTGTGTCTCGTAACCTTTATCCCCTAGATTCTTCATCCTTGCCGTGGAGCCGCTTTTGACTTTCAATTTCAATAAAATGCAATCCACACTCAGAGTGAAAGTGCAACGTCACCAATCACCAATCAATTTGACTCTGGGTTCTAGATTCTGGAATGTGGAATTTTGAATGAATGCGGATCCTAAAATTAAAGTAGAATCAGCTCTGATGAAACAGATACATTTTTATATTACAAAGTTGACTTGAATTTTGTCGATTTTGATTTTGATTTTGGTTTTCTCTTCACAATTCAAAAATTACATGTTCGGGGTTTGTAGTTGAAGTGGGGAAAATGAGGATGAGTGACATGTCCCAATAAAGCAAAACTTGATTTCTGTCTCCCCGCGTGTAAAATGTAAACCGAGGTGGTGTTGTTGTCATTTATCCTTTATGTAATTGAGCAGTGGCAGTGACGTGTAGACAATGTACAATACACAATATACAATGTTCTTCTTCTTCCACACTGTACATTGTACACATGTTGGCTGTTGTAATACAACCAGTGCAAAGAGTTGGCTAGACAGTAGACACTAGACAGCAGACAGTGCAATGTAATGTAGATATTTATGATGTCAAACAAAATCCAACCAGATCAAACCAAACCAAACGAAGCCAGGAGCTTGAAATTTGAAATATGAAATATCAAAAAGCTCTCGTCTTCTCTTCTCTTTTTTGTCCTCCCTCCTCCCGCCATAATCATTACTATCGCCATTGTGCCTACAAGTAAAATTTTATGAACAAAATTCCTTTGATGCACTTTCTCCGGTATGATTATGACTATTATTATGATTATGATTATAACGTTATGTTGTTCTATGTTATACGATACACGTTATACGTTATGGGAGGTTTGTGAAAGCTTTTCTACTTTCTCAATAAATTCTCGATGGAGGGTTTTCTTGTCTCTCCGTCTCTACATGTAGACAGTAGACAGTAGAAAGTAGACGGGAGATGAGAGACGGGAGACAACAAGATAATAAGAAAACGAGGAGGAGGAGAAGAACGACTCAAGTCAAGTCAAGAGTCGACACCATTACATTCTTATGTAAAATGTGAAATGTGAAATCACAATCACATGTCAACCTCCGGCTTTCAAAATATTCTCAAATCCATTTCATCATGCATATTGCATTTTCTCCGCATACCTACTGCTACATCTTTTCTTTTGCATATATGCTTATGCATATGCATATCGTCGGTCATTGGAGTTAGATATATAGATATATAGTAGTATATATTATGCATGAAAAATTTGTGTGAAAAATTCAAGTAGAATGTTACAGCACTCTGTATTATGCTTTGACTTTTAGACTGTAGATTGTAGAATGTAGAATGTATGTAATGTAATGGTAGGAGTGATTTGGTTCGATGGATGGTTGACGATACACGAGAGACGAAAGAGATGACTGAGTGAGTGAGCGTGTGTGTGTATGTGTGTGTTTGTGAGTGAATGAGTAAGTGGTGTAAGATCTGATGTGAGGATATTTCTATGGAATACGTCTTTATATGTATCTTACGGTTTTTGGTTGTCGGTATCCTTGCGCCTTCCGTCTTCCCTGCTTTCCGCAAAGACGCAAGAGGAGAATAGGAGCTTTTCGTTTTCCTTTGCCTCAGTCCCTACATTCTACATTCTACACTATACATTCTACATGCATGTGTAAAATAACAAGGAGCTTCTACTACAGTTGATACTAGACACTGGGTACAGACACTGAAAGTTGGGACTGGTTCTGGTTCTGTTTCTTATACTTGTGCTGGTGCTTGTGTTGGTGCTGATACTCCTATTGCGTCCCACACATTTATATCACATGTATGCGTATTGAGACTTGTTATTTCTTTTCCTTCCAAGTTCCTTCAAGATAAAAGAAAAAAGAAGTAAACTGAGAAGGAAAAGAGAGAAGAGTGAGTGAGTGAGCGAGCTCTCATGCATATGCTTTCCACACTACGCTCTTCTGCATTGTAGATATATTCTAGATTCTAGATTCTATGCCATGTGCCTTGTGCCGTGTGCTTTCGTTGCGTGAACTTTCACGGTGCAGCACGTTGTGGGCTGAAGACTGAAGACTGAATAGTCAAGACTCAAGACTCAAGGCTTAAGACACGAAAAATAAGAAAAAGACGACCAAGACGAAAGAATCCCAAGACTCGAGACTCGAGACTGGAAACGTAGAAAAAGAAGAGAAAATACTAAAATCAATAGTCCATTCATCAAAACACCAATACTGTCAAAATGTTTCACTCCCCCTGGAATAAAACTTTTGACTTTTCTCCTTCTTGCTCCTCCTCATCTTTTCTGTCTTTCATCAAAACTCACCAAAGAAACTAACACAACTGGAACTAGAACCAGAAACAAAACTGGAAACAGAAAGAATGGAAAAGAATTGAAAGGAACAAGTTCAACTGGAAACTTCGAAAAAATAGTGGAAACTACCATGTAGAATGTAGAATGCAGACTGTACCTACCGTAGAGTACTCTAATACTGCTCAGGAAGGTAAAATTTCCAGTTTGTTTGGTTTATAGTACAGCTGGGTCAAAT
>JAQGBH010002102.1:0-26720 GCA_034698265.1 Sminthurinus aureus | reverse complement strand
CGCTACAGATATTCCTTGGACGTAATTTTTACGTATGTACGACAATGTATTTGATAGAATTCAAGAGTATCTGTAGCATTTGAAATTTTACTCAGGTCCCGCCCTGGGCGGAGCCATAAAATTTTACTATTTTTAATGGAATAGTAAGTCTTTATCATACATGCAATGGCATTGGAAAACGACTACAAAGTTGTTTAGTACACAGTGTCTTTATCTTCGACAGTGGCACATTTTTGTATCAGATATGTAGTTAAACACATTTGATATGTACCAGAACAAAAACAGTGTGTAATTTGTGTATCCTGATACATGTATTTATATAGAGGGATATTGAATACAAGATACAGAGAAAAAAAGATGAGACCAAGAAAGAAAGAAAGAGATGAATCGAGAGCTGTAATGGAAAAGTTATGCAATCTGAAACCATGAAAGAGGATACGATCAAGGAGAAAGTAAAGACGTCTTTTGAGTCTTGAGTCTCGAGGAAACTTTTTCTAACTCACGATAGCCTGCCTAGAGACTAGAAACTAGAGACCAAAGATTGAAAAACTACATGTGAGATGTGTGTATTGTTTATCAGGCGGATGAGGAGCATGTGACGTGCATAAAGAATGAAGAAAGTGTTTAGAGGAATCATAAGTGGGTGATCAAATGAATCTACTTGAAGTAATACACCAAGCTTATTAAAAATAATCCCGAATGTTAGTCACAACACATGAGGCGATATAGTCCAAGGTCTAAGATCTCACGACTGGCCATGTAAAATATGTAATCTCCTCTCTCCTCTACAACCAGATTAGGAGTCAAATTTTTTGTCTTAATCATTTATTATAGATTATAGAGGTAAAATAACAGTGCAGAAAAACACTACAAAATTCAGAATCTGAAACTATAACTATACAGAAAAATGTGCTAATAAAAAAGTCTTCTTCCCGAGTCTTTGATCGCAACTTGTTAGCGAATGTTGTACTTGTATTCTTAAACGATTTTTTTCAAGAAAGTCCAAAATTCAAACCTATTTGTATGCGGAGAAACGAACAACTGTGTTCTAGCCGTTCCATGAGAAAAAAAGCAAAATTTTAAATGATACACGTCTTTTTATTTTAAGCACACATTTTTGGAATTTTGAATACGTTGACAGTTTTTTCGGTAGACTCAGTCCTCCACCCTCCACCATCAGTAATCGAAGTTAGCTAAACAAATGATTGCTGCAAAACTCAGAATACATTCTCACTAAGAATGTAATTAAATTTGAAATACAAAATTTTTGAACGGTTTGTTAATTGTAGCCGTAGCCCCTTGACAAGATTGTGTTGAGAACATTGTATTGTATTTTGCCCGCCATTCAACGGGCTTCATTACTTTCTGATTGAAATACGAACAGATTGAATGTAAAAGGGAGTAGAGAAAAAAGAGACACAACAATTAAACCTTCAAAAGTAACTCAACAACAAGGAAAGTATAATAAAGAACGAAAACATTTATAGACAAAATGATGATGACAGTTGCAGAATAACTGCATTTCATGTTCTCTGGCTGTACCTACATGACATTCTTTGTTGCCATCATCCTTAAGATTTCATCTGTTGTGTATGACACATGAAACGATGCACTATAGTAAAATAGAAAATAGTTACTGTAACTTGACATGTAAGTATTTTTCTTTTATCTGTGAAATGTACGTTTTTTTGTCACCCTTCGTCTTTCTTTACAAGAAATGTGATAGATCTTTTTCTTTACTTTCACTTCTTGTTCTCCATCATGAGAAAAACTATATTATGGGATCTGGATTTGTCTTTTGTGTGAGTGAGTTTACACTCTCTTGCCTCTCGCTTTCTTCGTCATCTTGTGTGTTCTTGCTTATAACTATACATGGATATGTATACATACACATACACATACATGATCCATAGATATATGTATTTTAATGTACTTTTCTTTCCAGATTTTCATTTTGCGATGCGATTATAACTTCAAAAGATTTCAAGCCCCAAGTCATAAAAGACTGGAAGCTAAAGGCTGAAAACGCTTTGAGGTGAACGTAAGACCACGCTGATTTGTATTCTGTGTTTTTATGCTGGGTGTTTTTAGTCTCCGGTTTCTTTATCCACAGTTTATTAGTTTGAAAAGTACAAGAATATCCACTGGATCTGCACTGTGGAGACAAATCCCAATTTTTCGGTACATATTATACTGACATCCCACTCGATATAAAAATTTTCCAAGTCTTTCCACGCCTATATTTTGAAAGGTTGTCGTCGTTTTGGGACTCAAAAATATGTAGTATGTACTTCAATGTGTAGTCTGTGAATGCTATTGTATAACGAGATCCGTAATACATAGTATTACTCGTATTTAGTATTTAAGTATTTAAATGATTGAAAGTTACACACTTTTGAACAACTCATGTTTACTATACATTCTAAATAATTAAGTAAGAATGTATTTTTAATTCTTTAAAGGCTAATCACTTACGTCTTATATCTATATGTATACAGCTTATAGATTACCAAAAACTAAATTTCCGGGTGCTAAATAACAAGATACAAAATACCTGCCAGCGCCAAAGACAAGGAAAATTTCTCCCGGATACGCACGCCTACACATGTATGTATTATGTATTACCAGTTAATTAAGTAGTACGCAATCATGCATCTACTTATTCGCAAAGTAGAATGTCATAAGAAAACGATTTTCCCTTTGTTACGTTACCAGCCGCACAGTTTTTTTCTGTACAGTCTCAACAGCTCAGATAATGCTCCCGTTTTCAATAAGGCACGGATGTCATAGGAACTTGAAATTTTTTTGGGTCATACCATGGCAACTAAACTTTTATTGTATACAGTATACATCTGTACGATGAAGGTTTAGTTGCCATGGGTCATACATCCTTTTTTCTACATCGGTATATAATATGTTCTTGCAGGATTGGTTAGACTTCAACATAAATTGTGTAAGGGTTTTCCATCGAGAATCGAGATGTCGTAGATTCAACTCGTAGTAAGCTTTTCTCACGAAGCAATTGGATCTTTCTCTGGAGAAGTTTGATCCTTTTAGCGCTCCAAGAAATCATTGCAAAATGATTTGAATGATGCATAAAGGAAAATGAAAGTCAAGAAGGATAGAAATCAGAAAACGAAATAAAATAATAACAAATGACTCAAAGCAAAGCAGTGAATGGATTTATTCGCAGAAAACTAAAACAAATGACTTAGTTACTTTTCTTTTATCGCTTAGATTTTTCAGTGTTCAATAGAATAGGAAGACTTACAGCACACATGTACAACATGTACATAGAAAATATGAGAGACATTTTATGTAAATTTGCATATGCATGTATGTACACTCTCCGCTAAAGAGCATCGTAAAAGGTTCTTTTTTGGAGCATCTCGGGAGCATCCCCTATGTAAATGTATACAGAGAGATGCTCCAAAAAAGCTCCAAAACTGTAAAATGTTGAGAGTGTACACGTACTTTTTGCTCTTGAGAGATACAGAGTTCTACTCAATGTAGAAATCAAACTGAATAATAATTTTTTGATCAACTGAAAATGAATTTCCATTTTCTCTCCTCTCTTTCTTTTTACTCTTTCGCTGCCTTTGTCTGCCCATATTTTCGTAGGATATTTTCGTTCCCCAGTAAAGCTGTTGAAGCTTCCAATAAAATCAGAAACCTTAAATTTCTCTTCAAATCCATTTTTTCCTTTTAAATTTCTCAATGGATTTCAGCTGTACATTCTCCTCATAGCTGATAGGAAAAAAGCAAGCAAATAATTTTGAGCCTCCACTGAATTTAAATTACTGGAGTTTTGCACCTATGCGATAACGAAATTTCCAAACATTCAAGCTAAGCTTTCCTTAAACTGGCCATCAATACACACGGGGTGAAAAATGGGCGTACAGCATACAGTTACATCTACAAACTACAAACTAAAGCCTCTATTGAGAAATTTAGGATAAACAAGGATGCATTTAATTTTTAATCGAAAATATAAATATTATGATTATGATATTTATTAGATATATTTTGAGAATAAAAAGTGAATAATCATTTCCTTACAGTTCTGCAAAATCTTTTAATATACACACAAGCTCAAAAACAAAACAACTCTATCTCACTGCTTTTTAGGAACAAAGAACTCTGAGATATGAAATGATAAAAAATGATGAATTTAGAAACTAGATTCTAGAATCTAGAATGCCGTTTGAAAAATAAAAGACATTACAAGTTGCGATGTAAAATGTAACGTAAACTGTTGTACAATTGATATATAGCAGTCAACACTTGATTCTTGCAACGTCGTCTACCCACCCACTTGCTCTCTCTATACACATTGTTGGGTACTTTAACATGTATTACTTTACCAACAATTACCTTGGTGTAATATGTAAAACCAGTCGTTGTTCAACCTAGAGCCACAAGAGCTTATTACTATAGCTAAAACTTTAGTCATGTTTGTTACTCATTTATATAAAAGTAGTAAGTACTTTTTTTTATTGTAAAACATCATTTGTCGTCACTGAAAATGTATAAATAATAAATACATGACAGAATATAGATTACAAAACCACAAAACCCTTAGACTCTTGAAACTGCACTCTTATGACATTTCCTAATGTTACAAAATCAATGTATATCCAATATCCAAAGTTTCCCCTAATTTGAGAAATGTCAATGCACAGAAAATTCCATTTCAACATGTAATCAGTCTCAAAGACTTTAACGAAATTCAAATTAAGTTTATTAAACTCAAGCTACAAATGCAAATATTCATCTCTCAATGCTAGAAAGAATATTATGATGAGCTATGAGCTTAATATTTCATGAAAATATGATGTCATAACCCAAAAATTCTGGATTCTCAAATCTTTAACTCAAGCTTCAACTTACAAGTTCTTCTCTTAGTTTTTCATGTAGTATTTTTGTCAAAACAGTGTTAAAATCATACAACAAATTGTGGCCAAACAAAAACTGTAAAAACATTACTTTTTCATTTTTTAACAATACTCTTGTGTAAAATGCACATACACAAAGGGAGTAAGGACGAGAATATAATATCAACAAAGTAAGATTTTGAAAGGGAAACAATTCAAAACAAAACTTTACAAAGATATCATCCACTCAGTTTCCCTTATCTTTTATAGTCTACTTTATAAAACATATTTAATACTTAATACATTTTATAATAAACAATAACAAAAGCATTGTACTTCTCACTTAAAAGCACAAAACATTGAAGTGCAGGAAAAGTAAAATTTTGGACCTTGATACAGTTTTGAACTGAGGCAAAATCGAGATAATCGCACGGTAAATAAGTAGATACATGTACATAAAAAGTATAAAAACCCGATGAAAACGTATGTTGAATATACAAGCAGTAAGCAGAGACTGATTAGATACAGAATACAGATTTGTAGTTTAATCACAATGTCATCCCTATAGTGCATACTGACATCCTGAGAATGTCGAGTTCAGATTCACATTTATTCCTTATCTTGAGCTATACGCATGAGAATATCTATAATCGCCATGGCTGTACATAAAGAGAATGGGAGAATGAGAAGAATAACAAAAGGTTAAAATAAATAGGAGGATACTTAACCTAATACATTTATAAATCATTATATAAATAATAAATATATACTATTATTTGTAGATAGACGATAAATCTTTTAGATCATTATTCAGACTGCAGCTCTATAGATGATAGATGAGTAATTAAAAGTGCGTAAAAGAGTGATTGGATATAAATAATAAACATAAGCAGCACACATTTTCGTCAGGATATGCAACAGACAAATTTAAAATAAAAAAATCTTAAGTAAATAGTAATAATAATTATTGTAATAGTGTAATCAGTAAGCATTACAAACTATTTCATCTGCATATACACATTGTATAATTTATTACTTCTGTATTATACGAGGCTAATATTGAATCTGAAAGTTAATGCTCGTTATTTCATTCACAAGTTTTCCAATAATATTTAGGATTTTCCTTGTAAATGATATACACATCTGTTTGTTATCACTATTTTCAGGTACTCTTCTTTACACATGTACTTTAGAGAAAGATCAGAAGTTTTCATATTTGTTTTTTTTAAATGACATATTCATGATGCATTTCGATTTACACTGTACACTGTACATTGTGCACATTTTTGTGTATTAATTTCACTAATCATTTTCCTAGCAAAATTCCCAGGAACACCATGATAATATAATATATCTGTATAATGTATAATATATAATGTGTATACATGACGACGTATATTATGCATTTCAAAATGGGAATCTCGTCCTCTAACCCTATTTAACATGCGAGAATATAGACAGACAAGTACTGAGAGTAGCATGTAGTATTATATTATTATGTACAATGCACATCAGTGAATGAGTCAGGTAAGGAGAAGGAGTCTTTTTTTACGTGTGAGGGTCGAATTGGACTGTTGTGGTGCTTGTGGTTATTTTGTTAAACTACAAGGCAATACTGCATCTACGTATCATGTGTACACTGTAGAATGTACACTGTAGAATGTACACTGTAGAATGTACACTGTGCATTGTACATGCATATTACAAGAAGAATGTACATGCATAAATACACCTTTATAGTACATGTACACTAGACATAAAGTGGGATTTAGTGAAAGCTATATACCTTGATGTACCTCTAATAATGTATTTATGCGTCTGTGTTTAATAGGAGAAGAAGAAGAAGTGGTGTACATATGTACGTATGTATGTGGATTTGATTGCGAGTGTTTAAGTCTAAAGTCTGAAGGCTCTCTTCCCTCACTATATTACAGATATTACACAAATATTACATGCACAAGGAGCATAACAAAGCACACATACTCTCCACTATCCATCATACATTCATATGTATATACGTAAAAAAATATGCACGACACATTTACGAGCACTATAGACATATTTTTTTCATTCTGTGTACTGTGTATCGTATTATACCTATTATGCTTAAGAAGTGTAAGCCTGGATATGCTCTACGTTCATATATAAGACCTCTTCTTTGCTTTAAAAAAAATCTTAACTATCTTCTTTGACGTTCACACCTCTTATAAATAGATATACTTACATGTATGTCATAGATATAACACAGCACGAAAAGTCAGAGATAGGAGCCGAGAATGCAAGGCACAAAGCACATATGAAAAAATCTTGGTGTACATATATGTAGTTTTGTACAGAAACGCATCTCGATATGATATTATTATGAGCTATACTCATTCTTCAGTTCTCTATTCTCTTTATGCCTTTTTTATTAGCCATATAGTGGACAATATAACAAATAAGTGAGTGTATAATCTATAATAATCTTGTGTAATGTATAAAATACTTATAGAGATGTAACTTCTACTACAAAATACGACATGCCCTTCTATACTATCTATAATATAAAGCCTGTAGAGTTTAGAGTAAAACCGTCTCGTTCGGGCAGCCAGCTTCCTTTCCTTTTCCCTCAAAAAAGTTGTCAGGTTTTAGAATGTTTCTAAGTTGGGAAAGAGAGTGAGAGTCATTGAGGGAGTACTGTGCTCTGTGTACTGACTACTGACTACGATTGTGGGAGAGAGAGGAAGACGAGACTGTGAGAACGTGTGCGAAAGAGCTAACCAGCAATTGTAGATCGGCATTGGCAAAGTAACCTCTAAAGGATTCGGACCGTAGATTCAGAGCTCTCTGAGTTTACCGGATAGAGCATTGAATCAATTCTAATACGGACAAAAAGTCTAACGAGTGAATAGTGTAGTGAGTACAGATTACACATGATACAAAATACTAAAAATACAGATTACAAATACAAAACTCCGTCCTGTTCACCGTACTAACACATTCCACGATAAATACACACACAGTGAATCTTCCCAACTGTTCCTATCTCCTATCCTCTAGTTATTTTAGTGAGAACAACATTACATTTTTATCTTGAGTCTTGAGTCCTGAGTTTGTTCGTGTATAAGTTGGTTACATGAAGACAAGGGAGACTGACTAAAAACTTGGAATTTGGACACAGTCATAAATAAAACAAAATGAAGAGTGCAAGTAGTAAACGATTATCGCGTGAGGAAATACGCCTGTAAAGAAAAGGTAAATATAGTAAATAGTAAATAAGTAAGAAAGGAGAGCACAAAAAGATATTTATATTACTTTGTTTTTCTAAATAATCATTCATATGCTTGTGATATTTTTTTTTTACTGAGGCTGCAAAATACTGTACTTTATTTAACTATTTATTTATCTTTTTCTCCATTACGTCTTATAAACATGTGTCATCATTTTTTACTTGATGCTTTGATTTGTTCTAATCTGTTACTTGCTATTTGTAATTGATATTATACAACGAACAATGCGTATATTATTTGTTTTCGTTATTTGTGATGAGTATAAAGGTATTGTGTAAATGCGTAAATTGAGGGATTTTCTTGTTCTGTTAGATAAGAGATATGAGTGACATCCAAAAGACGATAGGAAAACTGTACAAAGTAAAACATGTGTAATGTGTACACACAGTAAAATAATGTTGTTAAAAAGTGTGTTTTTCGTGAACAAAGTGCAATGCAAACGGGCTCGGGACTCGGGCTTACAATTCGTTTCGGCGATCGGAATTGTTTCAACATTACTTCCTTTCGTCTGTTCGGTTCTGAATTCTGCATTTGTCGGTAACCGTTTGAAGTTGAATTTCAACTTTGTGATTTGATCCAAAAAAACTCTTGAGATCTTTTGCTAGTCTCCTATACGTATAAATAGTTATTCTTTTTAGTTTTAATTCGAGTAGTAAAAATACTGCATACTACGTACATGGTACACTATCTCGTGCATGTATTTGTTTACAGACTTTTGATAGACGATAAGAATACTTGTAGCAACAGGTTAGGTTACAGATTTTTATGCATCAAAATTTTGACATTGGATTGACAGAGACACAGAGTAAAAAAGAAAGGAATGAATACGAATTTTTTAATGAAACACACAATCATTGATTGTATTTCAAACTATATTTACCAAGTATTATAACAAAGTAAAGTATGGTGTAAATTATATTTTTTATGGCTAGCAAAAATTGCAAAAATTTTTGATGGGGTGAGTACTTTAAAAATGCAAATTCCGTCTCAAGATGAATATTTGACAAAATTTTATAGCATGATATAAGATGTAATAACACGGTGTGAATTTCACAAAAAAATCATTTGACATTTAGCAGCATGAAAATTATGTATCCCAAAGTCCAAATAGTTTGCCCATATTATGCATTGTAAGATGTATGTATAATTTTCATAGTATTTGCATGAAAAGTTTGATTTCATAGTATAAAATATACAATGTCCTTGTTTTATATTTTACACGTATCTGTCTTTGTATATATTATGTATTTCAGATGAATACACAACAGAGATTCATCCCCTAAGATATGGCAAAGGACTATAACAAGTTTTCTTCTATACGTTCATACATATTTGTTTGCCATCATCTTTCGATCATTTCGACTGCTGATCAAAAGAATGGAATGGTTCGGTCCTCTCATGTAACTATGCATGCAGACATAAAATGTAATTGAAAGGAGAAGAAGTAGTGGTCGTGCATGTATGATTTCAGAAGAAATAAGAGAACAACGTCTACATCCCCCTACATACATACATGTATTATAGTACATATGCTACACAAGTGATCATTAAAATACAAAGGATAATGTATTGTGCATAAGTGAGTAACTGGACTTCTAAGAATCTTTATAATACATAATATGTACATATGCATATTAGTGGTAGTGGATAGAGAGGGAACTTGTTACCTTCATTCGCTCTTCAGTTGTTCTTTTTCTTCTTCCTCGTCGTCATCATCGTCAACAGTTGTTGCAACCTACAATTAAACTGGCAAGTTTTTGAAGATGAGAGAATAGTAGTTTTGTGATTTCAGTTGTGTGCACACACACAGTTTGTGTCGTGTTTTTCCCAATGTGCTTTTGTGTGCTGATAAAGTTCAATGCATTTTCCTCTCTGTAGTCTTGGAGGAAATAATACAATATAAATATAATAGAAGAATATTATTTTACCATCGATAATAACATATTTTTACTACTTTGTGATAAGTTCTTTATTCCTGAGTTTAAAAATAAATAAAAAATATTGGACAGTTCTCCATCATCACATTATATTATAGTAGTATGATTATCAACTTTGTTCAAATAAAACAAACTAATTATAAAAATAAAATGATATCAAGGAAGAAAATAAAATTTAATAATTTGTGAAATAAAAAAGAGGAAGACAGATTTTTGGTTGGAAATTTTCAGTAGTAAGTGTTATTATTAATATTATTTTGTGTAATGTGCTTTGATTTGATTTGAAAACTAAAGACAAACAATACAATAATCATCAATCATCTTTGCAACGGCCAATATTTTTAATTTTTGATTTCAATCCGCTAACAACTAAAACGACTCAGCTTCAAGGAAAATTAAATGTGTTTTTATTAGCAGTTGGGTGATAGTGAGACTTTCTTTTGGTTTTATTTTTAATTGATGTGTACTACATTTATTGGTCAGTGTACATAAATATATTCTTAATTTGTGAATCAAGCAAACTAAAAGAATTCAACGTCCACTAGTAAAATAAATACTGGTGAAAATATTAATGAAAATTGGACATGGGAATTCCGATAACGGATAAAAACCAAAGCAAGTCATCAAGTGGAATCAAAATTGAATTGAAGGTAATTTAAAAATGTATATTTATTTTCATTCATTCATTTTTCATAAATTTTAAAATTTGGTTACGGATAGTAAAATATATGATATATTGATTTAAGGTTTCAAACTTTTTTTATATCGTCCTCGATCCCTTTTTGTCTTTCGAAAATTTGTTTTGAAGGATGTTGCAAAACTCATATATTATTATAATATTATGTAAATGTACAATGTACAGTGCACAAAAATAAACAAAGGATTGGGTAAAACGTGAGGAGTTTTTAGAGCTGAATCATAAAAAAGATAGATACAGGTACATAATGTAATGACTTTTTTGTTTTCTGTGTCCTCTTTATATCGTATTTTTAAACCCATGTATTTATTCATGAATTTGTAGATCCTCTACAGACAAGATAGGTTTTGTTACCAAATCATATTATACAATTCCCTATTTAGTATTTTATGAGTAGTAAAAACAATAAAATTGAGGTTTCATCTTCTGTGCATTATTATGTAATACTCCCTTCTTCCCGTTATACATGCCCTACGTATTAGATTAGAACTATGGTTTATTACCTCTGTTACAAGTTCTGAGTCAAAATACATACATGGAACAAAATCATGTTTTTTTTTTCTCTCAGATGGTAAAATTGTTTTGTTTCTTCTGCGTTTTAGCGTGTTCTTTTATTTGCTAGACCTTTTTGTATCTATTACAGGATAAATAATATAGATCTGTATTTTTTCAATCAATTAGATTTTTGAAAGTGATTTACTTGCCAATACGCAATTTAGATTTTATGTATTAGAAACGCATCGGTGGAATACTAAAAACTAAACCAAACTATAACAAAAGCAAGTAAAAACTGGTGACAACTTTGTTCTTTGTGCTTGTCAAAGTCTTTATGATACATATGATACAGAAACATTCAAAAAGCTTATACAGAAAAAGTATTTTTTTAACCGTACCTTGCCCTGCTCTAGATTCTAGATAGATTTGTGCACTCGTATTCTACTACATGCAATATACTTATGTACAACCATGATGTAATGAAAACTTTTGGGCGAATAAGTCAAAAATATCTATCTGAGGTGTGACTTTGAATGATCCCTGTAGTTGAGTTGATTCTGCATACCATAGCTAACACTTTCTCGGTTTGTTTACACTTGGAATTTACAAACACACAGAGAATAACATAAAAGCCGACAGAATTCGCAAATTTGCAACACGAGGAAATTAAATTTTCACTTAGTCCCAAGTCCCAAGTTCTCTAAGCGCTGCTTATTTTCCATTCATTCAGATTTTCTCCTATTCGTGGAACCTGAATGAAGTACAAGATGCGTAACTGTATGTGCAGAAATTTCACATAAACTTCCTGCAATAAGTAATAACGTTGAGTATTTGTTTAGCTCTCATCTAGGATCCAGCATCTAGGAGAGTGTGTATGGGGACATATATTATGTACATGTGTGTAAAATGAAGGGAGTATTGGATTTGTAGAGCATCTCTATTCCTTATTCTGTATTCTGTACTGTTACAGAATCATGAAATGTAGATGAAAGTTGTGCTTATGGATGTATAAAATTTATCAAATTCTCGTCATCATGTTATGTTCATATGGTACCACGTCCTCCTCTCTCTCTCTCGGTATGTTCTACGAGTACCTAAGCGTTGGATTGTAACATGTTTGACCATGTGTTATACCATGTTTGCGATTCAGTCCTAAGTCCTGAGATTCGAGATCAAGTCAACAAAAGTTCAAGCCGTCAGTCCCTGTATTTGATGTAAAGACACACTCATAATTCACCATAGCGTAGTCTTTGCTTGCTCCCGGCTACCAAATTGCACGATTTCAGTTTCATGTGAATGAACAGATGAGACGTACATGGTATACATTCATATGACAATATGACATTCATTTACAATGTACAATAAATATCTGTGACAAACAAACAAATAACTGCTCAAGTACTAACAACTAAAATGTGACAGTAAAATGTCATGTTGTCTACAAAAGGGACAACAAAAACCTAAATAATAAACTTGGCATTCGTTGATTATGAAACCCATGCTATTCTAATTCCATGTCATGTAGCGATACCTGTGTAAATGGTAAACGCAAAGTCTTTTAACGACTCCTGCAGACTTGTGCAAACTTTTGTGTTGAGTGTCATATAATATGCTACAGTATTAACAGATTAAGTCATTAAAAAAAACTAGGCAAAAAACTAAAAACTTGAAGCATAACATTATAAATTATAAATTCGTATTTACTAGATGTTATCTTTGTAAACTACAGCTTTCCAATTTCCACTAGACCACTTGATTTTAATTATGAATAATCAATGAATACACTGATGCTGACGTCTATTCGAGGAAAGGAAGGCTGTTAAACATTAAGGAACAAACTTAATTTCAAACTCATAATTATTATTATTATGATATCCACATGCCAACACTCAACACTCACAAAAAAGTGAAGATTAGTGAATTTGACATTACACTATAATATGCATGAAATTTAGCGTGCTCCAGAAACTTCAGATCTCTGGTTTCTGCTATAAGCTACGCATGTATAACCTCCAGATATTTTTCAACTTCAAGCACAAGCATGCAGTATTTGTGGTTTATGTCATTGAGATTTAATTTACTTCTAAAATACTAGATACTAGAGGTTAATAAAATACTAGGTTCTACAAATTTGGATTCAATTCAAACTTATGATTATGTTTCTGTCTTTTTACTTTCTTGCTCTTGTCTGCATTTGACTGATTTTTAATCTATATAGATTGAATTCATAAAATATGCAACCTAAATTCTAAATCTCAGAAGTTATAGAGAAGCATTGTGAATAAAAAATATAACGAATTGCATAATAAACACAATTTTGTATTTTAGATAAAATTGTGATTCATCTCTTCCCAGTAGGAAAAGGGGAAAAAAATGAACTTTTGGCAAACAGTTTCTCATTCTATAAAGACAAATAACGTAAAATCTGCCGTAAACGTCAAATCCTAGTTTTGAAATCTGAATAGCGAAGATAGAGAGAGAATACCGACTATAAAGTTGACAAGAGCATTTTGTCATCATATAAAGAATGGAGTTTGCATAGTTTTTATGTACGTATTTATGGACATGTATTCAGCACTCGATTGGATTGTTATTGTACATACCGAATACCGAATACAGAATACAGACAATGAGGAGAGTGTAAAAAAGAGAGATTTAATTTTCCATGGTTTATGTTTCCATCACGTAGGTTTTCATTCTCACTTAATTTGAAGGAGTGAGCTTCTTGTTGCATAATGCATGAGTGAATTGAGGATTGAGAATTGAGGAACGACGATATAATAATGCAATCTACGTATAACAATTTGCCAAGAAGTTGCGAAATTTCTAGTACACTTGTGCACATCATAAGCAGCTCTATATTCTATATTTAATAATTTATTCGTCAGCATACTTAATACATAGATGCAAATTATAAGTAGACTTGAAAAGAGTGAATGGATTATTTGAACTATCTTGATTTGGTAACAGTCCTAATACTGTAAGTAGTAAGGAGTAAGTACTGTGTGGTTTAGTAATAATCCCACATGCATACATAATACCTAATACTACCTGAGAGAGTATATGTATGTATACATGCGTCTTGGAGGGAGACAGTAGTCACAGAAAATCTTGGGATGAATTTATTTTCATTCATTATTATTAGAAGGAACTTAGAATACAGACATGGTACTGCTTACAGCGTGCTTCTTATGCCTTATTGGTATACATGATACATCATGCATGTATATAAAATCCTATTAAGTAGAAAAGTAATAATTTTCAACAACTATATTATTGACATGATATTCTACGAATTTCCAACTAGCATAATAATAATAATAATAACGAGCACATATGATTAGTTAGTTGTGATACCAAAAATAATAATGGGAATCTACACTAATATCGTTTTTCAATTCCCATGTCTTATGCCATTACGTATTCTGTATTCTGTTTTCTTCAAAATTAAGAATGCATATGTGAAAAAATTGTAATATCCGCCAGCATTAGGCCAATATAATCTATAAAGATTCTTTTGTCAGCTGACTTCAGCTACAAACATACTAGATATTATTACTTTGTAGTATAAATGTTGGATCCAACATCCCACTACTAAACTTAATACTAAATACGTACCTACAGGAAAAAAATCAAGGATTGACACAAACTCAAAAAATATGAAGATGAAATATGAGGTGTTCTGTCTATTTTTGTATTTTTACCAAAGAGCCCAGTCTAGTCCTAAGCCGTAACAGAAATAACACAGCGCATATAGATTATAGATATTAGACATATTTTACATGTCGTGTAAATGAGTACAGAGTACAGTACATAATATAAAATATAAAATGTACATGGTACATGTAACACGTATACTCACGTCTACAGCCTACAAAAGACTTATCCTGGTTATCTTTAAGCTAATTGTTTTAGCCTACTACCTTCAACATTGAACACCGTATTATCTTTTCTTGTGCATTTAACACAATATGTACATTGTACACGGTATAGTACAGTATGTACAATGTACATTGTACATGTATACCATCGATTTGGGCTACGTTTCAAATCTGTCTAAAGTCGACTTTGGTGTCTCTGTATCGAGAATCGAGATTACTGCAGTGTCCTTGTTGTTGTATCTTTCATTAATTCATAAGTATGAAAATAATAATAATGATTCTTGTATCATGTAATACATTCAGCATTCATACACATTACACATATTCATTTTCACAGCACGGTTTACGGTTTACCATCTTCTTAAGAACTCTTACTTACGAAATAGTGAGTGAGTGAATGGTGAATGGGTAAAGGGACAAGCTGTATTTTGTGAATATGAAAACGCAACACACACAAGACACAAGACACATACACACGTAATGGTAATAGAATACTTTGGTACTTTTGGTGATTCTTCTTCATTGCTGACAATATGGCCGATGATGCTCTGCTGGTCTTACAAATAGCACATCCTTGAGTCATATTCGTGTGTTATTGTTATTCTTTTCAATAGTTTCTTTCTTTTCTCTGATATGCATTACATGCAAGTAACGTCACCATTACATACAAAACTGTAACAATTGTACAGCTGTTGTGTCCATTTAGTTATACCCATTTTTTATATAAAATATTTACAACTTACAAATCTAAGGTATAAACACTTACCTCAGTAGCATTTTTACATCTGTAGGTGCAATCCTACTGACTATGATCATGAAAAGTCCAGGGAAATTTGCTCAATGGAGATATAAAAAAAACTCGAAAACTTTACTTTCAAGATGCGCATTTTTTCCATGAATTTAAAACACATCTACAGGTTTGCTTTTTACGAGTCTGTGGAGTGCTTTACAAAAAATAATTGAAAAATTCGACAAAGCGTCTTCGTACTGTCTATAGTCTATATTTTATATGTTTGTTGCTATAGACGATGTATACTCAATACTCATAGACTCATCAAGCATATGTTGTGAATTATCTAATTGGTTAAAGATTCGTAGTTTGTAAGTGTGTTGAATCGGAGAATGAATAACTAGGAATGTATTAAAATTTATGAAGCTTGTGTATGAGAGAAACTTGTTAATTATCTCAACATCTCATACCTATAGTATACTCCCTACTTGATGTACTAGTATACAAGTGCAGTCATGGGATAGCTATGTTGGAAATTGGAAGATGAGTGAATAATTTAAAGTCTCAAAGTCAAAGGATATGTGGCAATAGTAAGAAGCGCTAATAATTGACAATTATCAGCAACGTGGTTGAACACTGAACACAGACACGATGATAAAAGACCAGAAGATAGGAGCAGTGAGAAATAACAAATCAGAAGATTATGTACCGCTAATTATTTTATTTGAATGCTCCGTGCCTTTCTGTCTCTCTAATTCTCTTGCATCATTCTCCTTCTCTTTCAATTTCAAATCTAAACCTAATGATCACTCTACAATGGTGTACGTGGCAGTCGTATTTGTAGATTGTAGAGTACATATTACATGCATATAAAGAATTGAGTAAGCCAGCCAAACATTAAACTCTTGCAATGTGGAATAAGGACATTATGCTACATGTCTTTTCTATAGACATTAGACATACGGGATGGTGGATGAGTTTATAGACGAACTAGAAATGCAATTTTATAAGGAGACCAAAACGCATCCGACCTTATCTCGCGTTCAAAACATTTCAAAATATCCAATTGAAAAATTCCATAGGATGTGAGAGGGAAGGAATTTGGAGATCAAAGTCTGTCAAGTGTACATTTCATGTGAAGAGACATATTTGACACTGTTCGATTTTTTCGGCTGTATGTGTCATACTAAAAATTCCTAAGGGTGTTCCATAGGATAAAACATTTGTTTTTGTCCGATTTTCAAACTGTAATTACACGGTTTGTAGTTTTTAGAGGTAATGAAATTAAATTTCACCTGATTTTATCAATTGAGTGAAAGACGCATAAAAGGCTATCGATTGATCACCATGACTCCGTATTAAAAAATATGAAGAATTGAGTGTCGAGAGAAAGTAAAATAAACTAATGAAAACCTTTTCTAGAAATATATCAAATATTTCATTTTTGCCCAATGTATTTTATTGGTTTTCCGTGTTTTTTACATAGTATTATGATATGTTCATTTATTCAAAGAAAGCGAGTAGATTCACACTAACCCTTCACCCTTTCAAAGTCTAGCGTTTCATTTCTATTGCAGCGGAGAATTCTAACATTGAATTTGCATAATACTAGCAACAACAATTTGTTCGCTTACAACTCACACTTAAGCCGTAAAAAGACGCACAATAACATTTTCCCATGTATCCATTTCTTGCATGTACAAATAGTAAAGAGTATAAAGAGTAAAGAGTAAAGAGATGCATTCTACTAGTGGTCATTTCTTTTGTTTGTCCCAAATATAAAGGGAATGCCGTTTTTTCCCTACATTTTTGATCCCAAGATTTTCCTTTCAGGTTTCTCAAAATGAAAAGGAAAGTCATGTAAACTTTGAACTTTTTATTTCCAGTTCAAGAAACAACAGATAAGAGATAGAACTATGAAAATGGAAATTTGATGTGTGCTTCGTGCTATGGATTCGATTCGTTGAATTTTCCGACCATTTCATTTACATGAATCTATGTAGTATGTAGTATGTCTAGTATGCGAAATCCAAAGAAAAGAAAAGAAAAGGACAGGGAAAATACCATGAACAAAAGTAAGAATGACAGTAACAGACAGTACAGTGGAGGGAAAAGGAGAAAGAGGGGAAAAGTAATCTCTAGATTCTAGATTTACTTTTTTTTATCCGATTTAGTTTTATTTTCATTGCCAATTTTCCAATCCCCTCTTTCTCATGATTTTTTTTTCGTTTTCTAGTTTCCACTTTCTACTTTCTAGCAAGTTTTGTCGTATCAATTTAAACTCAAGTTAAGAAGCAAGTAGGAAGGACTTAGTTTTAAAGTTGACTTCCTTATTTCCTCCCAAGTTTATTCACAATTTCTATGGTTATGAAAGGAAGATTTTCATCAGCTATCAGACCAGACACCAGACTAAAACCTAAAATTGAACTGATATTTGAAATTTGAAACTGAGCAGTGGAATGTGGAATTATGTTGATAGGATTGCGTATTTAGTATTTAGTAGTTGGAGAATATAACGGGTAGGAAAAGGACTCTAATTTTCTAACTAATAACATGAGCATTGAAAATTGAGCATTGAGCGTTGACCAAAGTACTAAACATAAACGGAGACTGTTTACTGTTTACTGTTTAGACGAGGTTGAAGATTGCGGATGCTCATAACGTAATCATCTACAAAGTCTCATGCGTCTCTCATGAGTTTCATACAAAAGTATTCCCCGTCTCTATCCGTATTTATCTGTAGTCAGAATAGTCTATTCAGTGTTCAGTATTGAGAGACCAATTGGTCTTTCGTTTCCAATCTGCATAATATTATTTCATATTACATATATTATGTACTTTATATTATACAATTCTTTGAATCTACCTTATAAATTGGATGCCCAATCAAGGTGAAAGATTTAAGCCACGCTGCGTATGTATGATGTATGTTTGTATGTTCAACTATATAATAATATATATAGTAATAATACGTATTAGACCTGTACACTGTAGTCTATACTGTAATAGAACAGATTTAGAAGAGACAGGTTACAAGAAATGAAGTATGAGTGAAATATTCGGCTCAGTGCAGAAACACATAAAATGCAATAAAATATTGTATATTTTATCCAATGCAGTGCATGTCTTTCTTCCATCTTCCATCTTCCGTCCCATTCACATTCACTGTTATAGCATAATAAATTGCCATGTTTCAACTATTGAGAAGTATCTGCCAATAACTTAGCATGACGTTGTATGTTGTATCATATAATATAAAAGATACTGTACATATATTTATTGGTGCATACAAATACAACGTACATTAATATGACTCTAAATCAGTAGAAACTAGAAACACACTGATATAGGACTCGGTACTAAACTATCAACTACACTAAATATACATAAGTACATACCTGTAGTTGGGATTTTGGAGAGAGGTAGAATGTGTAAAAGACATCGATAGTCGGAGAAAAGGGTATAGGGTGTAGAATGTAGAATTTAGATTGTAGATTGTAGAGTGTACAGCATATGGAGTCTGACTTTGATGTCTTTGACTGCTGAGTGTATAGAAAGTAGAGCGTTTACAAGTCCAAGTGTGAATTGGAGAAGTGATACATGTATCGATTCAACAATTGAATAGTCATCAGCTTACAAACTACAAGTGTATATTCGGATAGTCATAGTAATAATAATAATAATAGTGATACATATGTATTCAGTATTTAGCACAATAGAGACGTGGTTACATTCGTCTAATATATACTATACATATATTTGTACATATATACAATTTTATTCTGTATTTTATGAGTGGAGATTCCGAATAGATGCACCATGTACGATGTACGATGTACAGTTATTGTTACAGCAGGTATCGATTCAATCTTGACATTAAAAGAGAACAACGTATTCGGTATTATGTATGCATTAATATATTAACGTTTTTTTACACACACACACGTTTTTGATTCTTCCTTTCTTCCTGATTTCTCCTTGTAGTTCCTTTTTAACCTTTTAGTAGTAAAAAATGAGACAGTTGAAACTTAAGTCTGTCTATTGTCTTCTCTCTTTTCCTTCTTCCCTTCTATCCTTTCAGATATCCATTGTAGTAAGACAAAGAAAACAGTAGTGGAATCAAAGTAGAGAGAGAAGAGTCAAGCCAAAAAACGGTTTCATCTACAATCTACAATCTAGAATATAAAATCTACAATACAGTCTACAATACATTCAATGAAAACAGAAAAGAAAGAGAGCCAAAAAATATATATAAAATAACAGAGTTATGAAAAATTCTTTTCATTCTGTATCTTTTTTTTTTTACTTTTCCCTGCGTTTTGTCTCTTGTCCTTCGTCATCACCGTCCTGATTCTAATGTATTTACATGTATAATATATGTATGAAAGAACGTAGAGAGCCGCAACTACGCTGAAAATGTGAAATGTGAAATACATAATCTCAGAGCAATGTCATACAGTAATGTGGAAAGTGTGCAAGCCAGAAAGAGAAAGAGAGAAAGCAAGAAAGAGCAGAGGCAGAGAGTGTGAGAGAGTGAGAAGCGGTGATAGGAGAGGAGCGGAAAGGAAAAGGAACGTAAATATGTAAATTTGAGACAGAGCAGTACGAAGAAAATCTTTTTTTCTTTCCTTTCATTTTTCTGCTGTTCCTCTCCTTTTCCGTATTCCGTATTTTCAGTATAATACTTTATGCCATATTACAGTACTTTACAGTTCTATTGTTCCTCCTCTTTTTTCTTGAAATCTCGTTCATTCTGTGTCATACTCTAGTTTCAATTCAACTCTAAATGTATCGGTGTAATAAATATGTATATGTATATGTATGTACAAGTTATGTGCATTCTCCTACTCGCAAAAGACATTGAAAGTGTATACTGTGTACACAATAAGTAAACTGTAAACGTATCTACAATCTACACGTAGGAAATATAATATACACGGCTTTCTCTTTCACCATAAGATAACGCATTGAATGTGGGGAATTTTTTGTGGGTCGGTGTGTGTGTGTTCAAAAGTTTCAGCTATAGTCTCCACAAAGCCTTTACTTCTTTTACATTCAATACCCGATTCCAATGTTCTTAGTTTGTTACGCTTCTTCTTTCTCTCCGTCTTCCGATCTACATGTATGTATGTATGTATGTAGTCAAGTTTCATCTAGTCTTCTAGTCTGTTTCTGAAATGTGGAGAAAACTTTGGCTTTCATTTTTTTCTATGCGGGACGTAGGAGGTGGATTTGGGTTTTGAATTTCGGATTAAGGCATGGAGACGTCGACAACTCACAGAAGGATAAAAAGAAGGAAAAACTGCTACATGCAGGCGGCTGAGAAAAAGTGGTTTTTTGTTTGGAATTTACAATTTACAATGTAATGGAAAGGTCCTACATACATAAATACATGATGTTGTACATTGTACATACAACTCTTCTAGAGAGTAAAAGAGCTAAAGGTGCATTTTAAATAGACATTGGGAATCAGCATTCGTACTTCTATTCCGTTTTTCTTACATGGCATGGACAGAGCAGTGCAGTACAGCACAATGTGGTCTGGTTCTGGTTTGGTGAAAGAGTTGGAAGAAAGGTACAGCATGAGATAAAGAACAGTGGCCAAGAAAACGGTTGGTTGATGTGTAGACGGTAGACAGAAGGAAGACATCCAAAACAGTAGGAGAAAAAACGTGGTCAGTTAAATTGATTCTACCCCAGAGTCAACTGTAGACTGCCAAACATTTTGTATGTGGATGCATCTAAAGCTTGCATTAAAACATTTTATAACCTTCAATTTAGAAAGGAAAAAGGTTGAGACCAGGAGCGATCCGATTTCGGTGACTAAAAGTTCTCAATATGTAAAAAGTATATGTACATGTATATGTATATGACTGCATGTAGGAAGGAAAAGCGGAATGAAAGAAAGCTATAAGAATTCAGGGGATAGTGCCTGAGAACTGAGAGAGGGAGAAAAGGTTCCTTAAAATATTGGCATGTCAATTGTCAACCCACTTTGTTCAATTCTATCACACATCCAACACACAAGGAACCAGATAGCAGATAGCTAAGCCACAAACAGTAAATTTTATTCTCCTCGCATCTATTCCTGCGAGACACTCGCTTGGAGAGTTTTCTCCGTCCGTACGTTTTTTTTTCGCTGCTGAAAAAAGAAGTGCTGGGGATCAGAGGAGTGTGAAGGAAATATCAGTGGAGATTCAAAATCAAGAAGATAAGAGACCTCGTAGAAGCTAAAGCTTACTGGCTACCATGAAATAAAACTCATCTTCTATATGTCTACTTTCTATTTTCTATATTCTATGTTCTATACTACTTTGTACTTCGTACATTGTAAAAGCTAGTTGAAAAATCAACCAATGAAATCGACAAAAGACATGCGACATCAACATATGTACATGACTGAACGACAACAGGGAACGGGGAGCGAAGCAACAGGAAACCGGGGCACCTATTCAAAAAATTAAAAAAAGTACACATAAATTAAAAACAAAAAGTTTTCAATTTCATTTCATTTATGAGGTATTTTGTATTTTGTTTTTTATTCTTCATCTAGAAAGAAAATCTAATAGAAAACTAATGATCACAGATAGTAGTAGTTTTTTGGAAGCACAGAGGCATAATTTGGAAACGTCCTGTGGTTGAAATGTGTCTCTTTGTTGTATGTACAAAAACACCCAAAGTTCAGACTTTACCATTGAATGTTGAAGAAAATCATTTAAAATCCTTTTCTCTATTTATTGTGGAGCTTTGCTCCCTACTAGAAACCGAAAACGGAGAGGAAATAAAAAAAACAAGTGAGAGGGAGGGAAAGCCTGGAGGCTCAGGCAAATAACAGAGAAATTCCAGATAATGCAGTGAACCGTTAGGCGTTACGGGTAAAAGATTTACCAATCAATAGGCCAAGAAAAAAAAGTGTAGAGGCAAGTATATAGCGGAGGATAGTTGACTATCACAAATAACAAAAAGAAAGCTCCATGTACATATATGGACATTGGACATATGTACATGGGCGAATCAAGCATTCAAATGTTCAAGTCCAGATCCGACTTCACTCTGGCTACTGGTTACTCTTCCTAGTTGTCCAGTATTGCTCTTTTTGTTCTATTGATGTACATAAACACATCCCAACATTATCCCTCCCCCTCTCTAATCTCAAGGTTCTAAATTTCCTTTCCATGCATGTGTACTGTGTACATAATACTTTCGGGGAGTTCGCCATAGCAAGGTTTATTGTCATTCTCTATTTCATTAGCGTTGACAACATTATGGCTAGCATTCCGTTTTATGTTTACTGAACAAAATTGGACAATACAATACAACAGACAAGTGTGTAGTGTGTAGCATGTCGGGTAGTCCAGTTGGGTTGGTATAGTAATTGATCCAGCTTTTAATTACATTTTCCGGTGATTCAAACACGAAAAGACTTTTTAACCCATTCCATTGCCTTTATTTTATGGAATTGAGAATTGAGAGTTGAATGGGAGTGAAAATGGAATTATTTTTGTACTCTTACTAGTGTAGTGCTAGTGTAGTGTTAGTGATTTGTCACAGTAATTTGATCCATTCCATGTGTTTGCAAAAAAAGTTGTGAGTTCCAAATTCATGTTGATATGTTGAGTGTTGATTGTTGAATCAAATGTATTGTTTTAAAAGGTCCTTAGGTTCAAAGCTGTGGAAGTTGTAACCTGTAACCTGTGTATTTCTATTAAATTTTTCAGTATGATTGAATATTTGATTAGGATTATCAGTATTTGTCCCAATTTTTCATGCACCATGAAACCCCCAAAACAAGCCACGCAAATATTTAAGTATCATTCTACCGAAAATAGAATGCAAATACTTGTTCAGACATACAATATTATGCATTTATGCAATATTTATTATGTAACAACAACAACTACAACACAAAACATTACATAACAGAGCTTATGCTAAAATTTCGTATCTTTTAACACAGGAATCTTTAATTTATTTCAGTTATTATGCTGTATTTACATTTGTCATTTGTACAGAACTTATTTGTTTAATCTATTCCATCGTCATGATAAGACGAAGTAACTTGAAATCCTATGTGTATGTTTTCGTTAACAATCAATGTTGTTTTCAATCAAATGATGTATCGTAACTATGATATTTAGATCTCTTAGCACTTAGCACTTAATTCTTTGAAGGATTATCCTAATGCCAAATACAAATTTTCTAAGAGAGCAGGAAGTTTTTGAGTTTTGAGGTATATCATTGATCGAACACCTCATAACTTATAATGGACATGTTGTACTAAAATTCTCATAGAGTTTCATTTAACGCCACAGCACAGACATACTTTGGAAGGAATTTTCAATCGACACTTTATGAAAATCAACATGCATAGGTATTCTATACTACGTCTACAGGTGCATGACTATAGTATACAGTATACGTTACAAATATCAGGTTTACGAGGTCACTCCTTCATATCTTAGCCCGCATCGTGTGGAGTGTAAAACTTATCTGTAGCCTGTAGTAGTAAATTTTCAGAGCCGCAATGAAATTACAAAATTACACAAATATAATTAATCATATTTCTGTTATGCATTATGTACAAAAACTATGTAAGTTTCTTTAACTTGCTTCCAAATCAGTAAGTGTACATATATGTTATAAACAATAAACAATAAACAATGAAAAATATAGAAGGAGTAGTATAGAATAACTCTGTATAATCGTAATATTTTTCTCCAATAGTATTCAGTCTACAGCACGTTATTTGACAAAGTAAAACTGAAGTTGTAGCACTGGATATTGGATAATAATAATAATATTACTACTTCAGAATTCAGAATACACAGTATTATACAAGCTATCATAAAACATTTGGAATACGAGAAAAATGCAAAAATTCATCATTATTACATGCAAGTTCCAGCCATTCGTGTTTTTCTGCTTGTATGTTGGTTGATTTTTTCTGATTTTTTAAAATTTGTTTAGTATTTAGTTCAAAACTACAATACAGTGTTTTTTGTTTGTTCCAATGATTTGACCTTTAATATTGAACATTGAACGAGTAGATTTATAGCGTAGTTTTGGATTTGGATTTTCCTTCATCACATTCTCACATGAGTCACATCGCACATTTCCATGTAAACATCTAAGTATATAATAATATATAATACATGTGTATAGTATTATATCATGGTTCAAGCACATGCTTATGCTTAGATATATATATTACGCAGATACACGGTAGGTAAAAAGATATTATACATCAGATACGACAAAAAGAGTACAGAAATCAGACCAACAGTAGATGCACGTAGAATACCTGCATGCATATTCCATTTCATTTCATGTCATTGTCACAATAAACAATATGGAGTTAATAATAATAACAAGCTGGGATTTTTTGAGGAAGGAATCTCACGTTAATATGGAGTCGTAGATCACAATACATAATATAGTGTACCATATGTTGAGATTCATTAACATTTTATTACCATTATTATTATCATCATAATTACATACTGTTTGTGCATGCATGAGTGGTCAGGAAATATCGGAAAGCAAGGATCATAATATCATCCTCTACGCAGTAAAAATACATGAAGGATTTTACTTTTTATGAACAAGAGGGAAATAATATGAATATTGTATATTTTTATTGTTAACCAAAGACCAGAGAGCCAAACACTGAACACTGAACACGTTGTTTTTGTAGTTGCAGGTATTTTTTGGAACGTTAATTTTTTCCCTTTTGTGTTTTAATGAAAACTTAAAATTTAAACATGTAGGACATTTTCATGAAAATTTCCCTTGATTGTCTAAAGTCTACCAGCTATAATAATTTGAAAAACGTTATGAATAAATATAGGATATTTATTATTATGTATAGGTAATGTTCTTCCAATGTTTGAAAATCATAAAATCACAAAATGGCAAAGGTCGTTAGGAAGTCGCATCAAAGAAATGGAGGTGGGCTATTGCCTATTTATTGCCTGTTGCATAAGCGTCTGATATTGAATATTGATGATATCATACATGTGTATGAACATTCATAATAATTTCAAATGTGAAAATTAATTTCAGTGTCAAAACCTTGGATGTTTTATAATATTGCATATTTTACTTGTCGGCTGGTAGCTTGTAATTTGTAATGCAAGTGGAAGTAGCATGCAATAGTCAGTAGTCCTACAACGTCTACACGTAGTAGGAAAATTTCCTAACAGCATATTGCAAAATGAAACTGATTGATTTTCATTCTATTGTTGCCATCGTCCTTGTCACCTTCATCAGTATAGAGTATAGATGTAAATGTGCTTGACAAACAATGATGTTTGTAATTGCAAGTGCCTAGTGCCTCAGAGTTCAGAGCTCAGCCTGTGTATTTACTAGTGACTTCCAAGCTATATACGTGTTTGTAGCTTGATTAAATGTCTATTTTCTTTATTAAATTATTAACACGACGGTAGGCAAATGCAGCACTGCAAGAACTCTATTTTTCGTCTTGTGTGGTAAATGGTAAATGCAAAACTCTGTGTATCTAGAATCTAGCTAATTTCCTTAGGTATGCCTAAGTTTTGTCGTAGATATACGACAAAACTAAGGATGCAGTCACTTTATTATAAAATAAAACATAGCATTTGGATTTATTTCTCTCCATAATTAATATCAAGGGGGAAATATTTGAAAATAAAAACAGGAGCAGAGAGTCGTGAAACTTAGAATCAGTATTTATCTAAAACGAAAATGAAAACGACTCAACAATGTGGGGAAATATTTACTTTTAATATTTTTATTTATTGAGTGTTTTGGCAGACAGCAAGCTCTATTTAGTTAGTCTAATTATAGTCATATATTTTTA